>MU731758.1:37217-84054 GCA_026770625.1 Nicotiana glauca
AAATAAACCTTTGGATTCTAAGTGGATTTTCAAAAGGAAAATAAAAGCTGATGGTATTATTGACAAATATAAGGCAAGACTGATTAAGGATTAAGACAATGAGAAGGTCTTGATTACTTTGACACATGCTTACCGGTAATGAGAATTACATCTATTCGGATGGTAATAACGTTAGCCGCCGTGTATGACCTTGAAATTCATCAGATGGGCGTAAAGATAACCTTCTTAAATGGATATTTGGATGAAGAAAATCTAAATGGAACAACCTGAAAGATTTGTAGTTCCTGAAAAAGAAAAGAAGGTATGTCGACTTTAAGTCAATTTACAGACTAAGACAAGCTCCCAAACAATGACATGCGAGATTTGACCAAATAATTGTCAAATGATTTCAAAAATTAATGAGTGTAAACAAATGTATTTACGTTAAATCATATAGTCATTATTTGATTATATGTAGATGATATGTTGATGAAATACTGCCGTTGATAAGCCGGAATAAGTGATGTCATCCAGTTGCACTGTTAATCCACGAGGACTTGTGATTGACTATTAACTAGATTAGACTATCCTAATTATCTAAAACCAATTAAACCTAGAAATATTTGATTCTAAACTAATTAAATAAAGAAATATAAATAATGAACTTTAAACAAAGGAAGAGTAAATTTTTATATTATCAATGTAATGAAAACGATCTAGGGCTATGGGATATCTAACATTCCTATTGTATTCTTCGATTGAATTGACTAACTAATTTATATAGTTTATTAGTTAACAGGTTAATATTGCTCATAAGAATCTACCGAGTTCTTACTCGCCTATTCATGCTAACCTAACGACTATATGTATATAGAATTACAACTAACAAGAACGCATTTATAATTTCTGTAAATCAACCAAGCAAGACAATTAGGTAGATGTCTATCCTAACAGCGAATCCGTTCCCCGATGCCCAGGTTCAAAAACTTGCTCTATTCAATCCTATATGCAATCTAGAATTTCAACTTTCAAGTTCAATTATAGATTCGTAGATAATATTTAATTGGTGATCAAATAATCAAATAATTAAGCGCAGGATTGAATAATTAAACCAGTATGATAAACTAAGAATTGAAAATCAGTATCCGAATAATAATAATCATGAAAGAACCACAACCTTAGAACGTAAATTTTAGCTCCACATAGACATGGTAGCAATACAACAAATCATACAAATAAACATAAAAGTTACTATGTTTGGTACAAGAAAAGATGAAATCCGGCCTCCACGGAAACTCTGTGCTCTCCCTAGGTCAAAAGTCTATCAGAAGTCCTCAAAATAAAGTTTTTATATGTATTTATACCAAGTAGGGTCGGGCCCAGATGAAACACCATTTCCTGCACGAAATAGGACGCATGCCCGCTCGATTCTTCGTTTTGTTCTTAATATCTTCCTTTGATCCTTGAACACAATTCCGGCTTAATTCCTTGGGCTTTTACTCAGACTTCAAAGCTCCAAATCATTTGAATTTATTCCATAATATCTACATAGCTCGGAATCACTTCTACAAGGTATAAAACACATATTTAGTGCAAAATACTAGCGATTAAAACTCAAACTCTATTAAAATGCAGTAAATTAGAGTGTAATAAATGACTAAAATACGTAATTATTGTCTATCATCATTTACATATCTGAAATCCAAATTCACTAGCATGTTATGATCCTCTCCTAAAAGTCTAGATATATAAATCTATGGGACATTCCCTAGAATAATCTAATGAACGACAACCAACAATCCGAAAAGGACTTCTACACGGTTGGAAAGGGCTTATGCCCACCAACTGAATTTCATGAGAGCCACGTGCACCATCACCTATAAATTCAATTCCTACCACATGACATGGCAGGTTCACACGGGCTAAGTACCTTTGACGTATACCCTGTAAGTATCGTAAACTATACACTAAACAAAGGATTAAACCATATTGTGTTTAGTTGCTATCATTGAGTTTGGAACCTTAAACAGACTGCCGGTGATAATCCGGAGTAAGGTGATGTCATCTAGTTGCACCTTCTAGAACGACTACTTTGTTACGAATTTACTCTTGTCACTATATTACTTCATGAATTGCTAAAAGTGAACTTCTCACTCATGTGACAAGCCAAGGTCCTGAAAAATTAACTAATAAAATATTATTCTTAAATTCCCATTTACTCCGCAATTTAGACAAAAAAAATTGCAATGCTGGGACGAGGTTAATTTTCTTGTAGATTCGTATGCACAAAGATGCATGTACGGTTGTTCAACTCTATATTTTTTCTATTGGACTAATACGATTCAATTTAATACTTTATCTGTTTCATTTTGATTGTGTTGTATCTCTATAGTTCAGATTAAGTTTATTATTGGACGAACTTCATTGCTGACACTAATCCAGAAAAAATGACGATAGGTATAGCTAGGTCGTGAACAACCAACCGTCGTACTGTAAAAATTGGATAGGTTCGATATATAATCATTAGTGCTTCCTAAAATGATCTACTAAATTTATCGAGTTATTCCAAAAGATCAAAATAATTGTCATGATAAAAAATTCCTCCTTAGGAGTCGTGATAGTACCTAGTCTCCAAACTTGGTAAGTCGTTCACTCAATATTTTTTAAAACATTTAAAGCATGAAATAACGAAAAAGATGTTTAACATAAAAGTGGAAATAAGAGTAATACAAGACAAAATGACAAATACTCAACATATACCCCAGAACTAGGTGGTACAGAGTCACAAGCTCTAACTGAATACATAAGATCATTTTCAAATACAGAACGGTCAGAAATACATAAACAGTAGAAACGAAACAAGAGGGTGACTCTGATGCCTGCGATCGGATCATGCAGGGAACCTTGAAGTCTCGGGTGTGTGCAATGCCTCACTACAGATCAGCCCGGTCCGAAGTAGTTGAGTCTGTACAAAAAGATGTGCAGAAGCATAATATGAATATACCACAATCGATACCCAATAATGTCACGACCCCATTCCTGGTCGTGATGGCGCCCAACACAAATGCTAGGCAAGCCCGACCATTTGTACACTCTCAACCCAAGTACGAAAACCCATTACCAGTTAATAAGTTAATTTTGCAGTTTACAAGATTTCCAACCGGATAATAAATAGAAGAAGTACAGAATAACCATAACAACTATCGAACAACTCCCAATAGATTTGGGGTCACGAGACTCACCTCCAATCAATCCTCGTCGAAACCCTCTTCAATTACTCCCAAAAAGCTCTCAAGGTAGCTCAACAATGGTGGAAAATACCCCATGCTCGCAGATGAAATATAACATTTAAACCCTTCTGCCCAATCGACTTTCGCTTCTGCAGTCCCGCTTCCGCTTATGCGGGACCGCTTCTGCAGCCAAAATACCGCTTTTGCGGTCCTCATTGAAAATTCCAAATTTTGCTTTTGCGGCTCAGATTCCGCTTCTGCAGAACTTCCTCTTAAGACCCAAAAACGCTTCTGCGATTTACCGCCCGCTTTTGCGGACCCGCTGACGCGAAAATGGTTCCACTTCTGCCGAACTACTCTACCAAACCACTGACCTCTTTTGCGATCCGTCACCCGCTTCTACGGAACCACTTTTGCGGTTTATTTTCGCACAAGCGGAAATACCAGATACCAGCAAGAATGAACCTGCTACAATCTTCAAAAACTCTCCGTTTAGACACCCGAACTCACCCCGAGGCCCCCGGGACCTCAACCAAAAACTCCAACACATCCTAAAACCTCATTCACACTTGTTCCAATCCTCAAAAAACATCCAACAACTCTAAAACCTTCAAATCACATCGGATTCAAGCCTAAGTTTCTTAAAAACTTCCGAATTATGCATTCGATCAAAAACCAGACTAAAACACCTCCTAATGACCTAAAATTTTGCACACATATCCAAAATCACCTAACAGAGCTACTGCAACTCTCGAAATTCCATTCCGACCCTCAGATTAAAATCTCACCTATGAACCGGAATTCGCCAAAATACTAACTTCGCCAATTCAAGCCTAATTCTATATCGGACTTCCAAAATCACTTTCGACCACACTCCTAAGTCACAAATCATCCCTCAAAGCTAACCGAATCACCGGAACTCACATCCGAGCCCTCTAACTCATAAGTCAATGTCCGGTTGACTTTTCCAAACCAAGCCTTCCTTAAAGAGACTAAGTGTCTCATTTCCTATCAAAACCAATCCAATTCAACTCTAACATAACCAATGTCGATAATGAAACATGAAGAAGCAATAAATGGGGAAAATAGGGCGGTAACACATAAGACGACGGTTCGGGTCGTCACAACCTCCCAACTTAAACAAACGCTCGTCCTCGACCGGGTCAAGAAACATACCTGAAGTCTCAAATAGGTGAGGATATCTGCTCTGCATCTCCTGCTCGGTCTCCCAGGTAGCCTCCTCCACGGGCCGACCTCTGCACTGCACCTTCATCGAAGCTATATTCTTTGATCTCAATCTCCGAACCTAACGACCCAATATAGCCACTGGCTCCACATTATAAGTCAAATCATCATCCAACTAGACCGTGTTAAAGTCTAACATATGAGACGGGTCCCTAACATACTTCCGGAGCATATAAACATGGAATACCGGATGGACCCCCGACAAGCTGGGTGGCAAAGCAAGCATATAGGCCACCTCCTCAATCCTCCTAAGTATCTCAAAAGTACCAATGAACCGCGAGCTCAACTTTCCTCTCTTTCCAAATCTCATAACGCCCTTCATAGGCGAAACCTTCAATAAGACCTTCTCGCCCTCCATATAAGATATATCTCGAACCTTCCGGTCCGCATAACTCTCCTGATGCAACTGAGCTGTACGAAGTCTCTCCTGGATCACTTTCACCTTCTCTAAGGCATCCTGAACCAACTCTGTCCCCCATAGTCTAGCCTCGCCGGGCTGAAACCAACCAACCGGAGATCTACACCGTCTCCCATATAAGGCCTCATACGGTGCCATCTGAATGCTGTACTGATAGCTGTTGTTGTAGGAAAACTCTGTGAGTGGCAAGAACTCAGCCCAAGAACCTCCAAAATCAATGACACAGGCACGCAACATGTCCTCCAATATCTGAATAGTGCGCTCGAACTGCCCGTCCGTCTGAAGATGGAATGCTGTGCTCAGCTCCACCTGTGTACCCAACTCTCGCTGAAAAGTCCTCCAAAACTGGGAAGTAAACTGAGTACCCCTATCTGAGATAATAGAAACTGGGACCCCATGCAACCATACAATCTCCCAAATGAAAATACCTGCCAGCCGCTCCGAAGAATACGTAGTACACACCGGAATAAAGTGCGCGGATTTGGTCAGCCGATCCACAATCACCCAAATAGAATCAAACTTCCTCGAGGTACAAGGGAGACCACTTACAAAATTCATAGTAATCGTTTCCCACTTCCACTCTGGAATATCCATCCGCTGAAATACACCACCGGGCCTCTGATGCTCGTATTTGACCTACTGACAGTTGAGACACCGAGCTACATAACTCACAATATCTTTCTTCATTCTCCTCCACCAGTAGTGCTGCCTCAAGTCTTGATACATCTTTACGGCACCCGGATGAATGGAATATCGCGAGCTGTGGGCCTCATCTAATATCAACTCTCGAAGCCTATCCACATTGGGCACGCAAATCTGGCCCTGCATCCTCAACACACCATCATCATCAATAGTCACATCTCTGGCATCATCATGCTGGACCCTGTCCTTAAGGACAAGCAAATGCGGATCATCATACCGGCGCTCTCTAATGCGGTCATACAAGGAAGATCGAGAAACCACACAAGCCAACACCCGACTAGGCTCCAAAATATCTAGCCTCACCATCCAATTGGCCAAAGCCTGGACATCAACTGTAAAGGGCCTCTCCCCAACTGGAATGTACGCCAAACTACCCATACTAACCACCCTTCGGCTCAAAGAATCGACCTTCCTCGGATGATACAAAATGGTAATACCATAGTCCTTGAGTAACTCAAGCTACCTCCGCTGCCTCAAATTAAGTTCCTTCTGCTTGAACAGATGCTGAAGACTGCAGTGATCAGTGAATACCTCGCAAGAATCGCCACATAAATAGTGCCTCCAAATCTTCAAAGCATGAACTATAGCAGCCAACTCCAAGTCATGTACAGGGTAGTTCTTCTCATGGGGCTTTAACTGACGAGAAGTATATGCAATAACTCTACCCTCCTGCATCAATACACATCCGATACCAACTCTCGAAGCATCACAATACACCATGTATGAACCTGAAGTTGATAGCTATACCAATACCGGAGCTGTGGTCAAAGCTGTCTTGAACTTCTAAAAGATCTCCTCGCACTCATCCGACCATACGAATGGTGCATTCTTCTGCGTCAACTTGGTCAAGGGTGAAGCAATAGATGAAAAACCCTGAACAAACCGGCGATAATAACCCGCCAAACCGAGGAAACTCCGAATCTCCGTGGCTGAGGACGGTTTAGGCCAACTCTGCACCGCCTCTATCTTTTTCGGATCAACCTGAATACCATCACTGGACACCACGTGCCCCAGGAAAGCCACATAACCAAGCCATAACTCACACTTGGAGAACTTTGCATAAAACTTCCCCTCCCTCAGTCTCTGCAATACCACTCTCAAATGCTTTACGTGCTCCTCCTGGCTATGCGAGTACACCAGGATGTCATCAATAATCACAATCATAAATGAATCTAGATACGGCTGAAATACACTGTTCATTAAGTGCATGAACGCAGCTGGGGCATTAGTTAGCCCGAAAGACATAACCAGAAACTCATAGTGCCTATATCTCGTCCTGAAAGCCGTCTTCATAATATCTGAATCCCTAATCTTCAGCTGGTGATAGCCTGAACGGAGATCAATCTTGGAGAATACATTTGCCCCCTGAAGCTGGTCAAACAAATCATCAATACGGAGCAGAGGATACTTGTTCTTCACTGTCACATTGTTCAACTGCCTGTAGTCAATGCACATTCTCATTGTTGCCATCCTTCTTCTTCACAAATAAGATCGGTGCACCCCACGGTGACACACTCGGGCGAATGAACCTCTTATCTAGGAGTTCCTGAAGCTGCTCCTTCAACTCCTTTAACTCTGCTGGAGCCATACGATAGGGAGGAATAGAGATGGGCTGAGTGCCCGGCACCAGATTAATACCGAAATCAATGTCCCGGTCCGGCGGCATGCCCGACAGGTCTGTTGGAAACACATCAAAGAAATTCCTCACCATGGGAACAGAATCAAGACTAGGAGTCTCAGCTCCGACATCTCTCACAAAAGCCAAATACGATAAACAACCTTTCCCAACCATCTGCTGGGCCTTTAGGAAAGAGATCACCCTGCTGGGTACATAGTCAGTCATACCACGCCACTCAATCCTCGGAACACCCGATATGGCCAAGGTGACTGTCTTAGCATGACAGTCCAGAATAGCATGGCACTCAGATAACCAGTCCATGCCCAGGATAACATCGAAATCTACCATGCTCAGCAATAACAAAATCAACTCTGGCCTCCAGACCTCTAACAGTCACCAGACAAGATCGATATATATGATCTACAATAATAGTATCACCCATCGGGGTAGATACATGTATAGGCAAAGCAAGACACCCTCGTGTCGTACCCAAGTGATGAGCAAAATATGAAGATACATAGGAATAGGTAGATTCGGGATCAAACAAAACAGAGGCATCCCTGTGGCAGACTGAGATAATACCTGTGATAACAACATCTGATGCAATGGAGTCTCTCCTGTCTAGGAGAGCATAGAATCGAGCCTGACCACCACCAAATCGGTCTCCACCTCTAGGGCGGCCCCTAGCTGCTTGGCCCCCACCCCTACTTGACTGGGATGGTGCTGAAGTAGATGGAGTAGAAGACGAGGGCTGATCCCTTTGCTAAGATCGACCACTGCGAAGCCGAGGACACTGTCTTCTCATATGGCCAAACTCACTGCACTCGAAGTAACTGCCTGGTACTGGAGAAGGGGACTGAAGGGAACCCCTCACTGCTGAAGTACCCTGGCTGAAGAGGCATGAGAAGAGCTCTGTGCTGGAAGGGCACTAATTGAAGGCTGGCCCTGCTGGGATCCCTGATGACCACAGCCTGAAGAAGCCCCACTGTACTCTAGACGACCTGACTGAGGAGGCCTGAAGGAACGACCTCTGCCACGCTGGAGCTGGCCCCTAGACGGAGCACCACTGAAGCTACCTGAACCTCAAGGCCTCTTAGCCTCCCTCTCCTCATGCTCCCTACGCCGAACCGTCTCGATCTCTCGAGCCATGTCCACTACCTCCTCGAACGAGGCACCCATAACTCTCTCTCTGGTCATCAAAATGCAAAGTGAATAGTTGAGGCCATCCACGAACCTCCTAATCCTCTCCCGATCTGTCAGGATCATACAAGTAGCATGCCGAGCTAACTGCATAAACCTCATCTCGTACTGGGTCACAAACATGTCCCCCTGAACCAACCACTCAAACTGATGCCGCAACTCCTCTCTACGAGACTGCAGGACGTACTTCTCCAAAAAGAGAGTAGAGAACTGCTGCCATGTGAGGGGCGCGACACCAACAGGCCTATGCCTCTCGAGATCCTCCCACCATGTAAATGCAGGCCCTGAGAACTGGAAAGTAGTAAAAGCCACTCCACTCGACTCCAAAATCCTTGCGGTGTGAAGTATACGCTGACACTTTTCTAGAAATACCTGGGCATCCTCGCCCTCCGCACCACTGAACGTTGGAGTCTGAAGTCTACCGAATCTCTCAAGACGATGCTGCTCATCGTCTGGCATAATTGGAACTACATAGTCTGGAGCTAGTGCGACTGGTGCAACTGGGGCAACTGGTGCAACCGGCTGAGCTGGGGCTGCTCCCGATGTCTGCAATCCCTGAACAACCTGCTTAGGTGTGCGATCAGCGGGGGTCTAATGAACTCACCCGGTCTGTGAGGTAGCTGCTGCAGTAGTGGCAGAGACTGCCTGATCCAGGCCAGTGCAGACGGATAGTATCTGAGCCAAGGCATCCTGGAGGCCAGGAATCACGATGGGCACTGCTGGTGCCTGAACAGGTGCTGCTGGAGCATCTACAACTAGAGGCTGGTCCTGAACCGGGGCAGCTGGTGGATCTATAGGTGTTGCCCTTGCTGGTCTGCCTTGACCACGACCACGACCGCGCCCACGACCTCTAGTGGGTGGTAATGGTGCTCATCTGTCACGTCCGGTAGCACGGGTTCTCGCCATCTACGAGAGAATAGAATACAGAAGTTTAGTTCTCGAATCAACAAAGCCGCCCGACAAGAAGTTCAAGAATATGAAGTGTTTCTTAAAGGTTCTGCAGCCTCTCGAGGATAAATACAGACATCTTCGTACCGATCCGCGAGACTCTACTAAACCGGCTCATGACTCGTGAGGCCTAGTAACCTAGGCTCTGATACCAACTTCACGACCCCAATCCCGATCGTGATGGCGCCCAACACAACTGCTAGGCAAACCCGACCATTTGTACACTCTCAACCCAAGTACGAAAACCCATTACCAGTTAATAGGGTTAATTTAGCAGTTTACAAGATTTCCAACAGGATAATAAATAGAAGTAGTACGGAAAAACCATAACAACTATCGAACAGCTCCAATAGATCTGGGTTACGAGACTCACCTCCAATCAATCCCCGTCGAAACCCTCTTCAATTACTCCCAAAAAGCTCTCAAGGTGGCTCAACAATGGTGGAAAATACCCCATGCTCGCGGATGAAATATAACATTGAAACCCTTCTGCCCAGTCGACTTTCACTTCTGCGGTCCCGCTTCCGCTTATGCGGGATGGCTTCTTCGGCCAAAATCCCGCTTTTGCGGTCCTTATTAAAAATTCCAAATTCCACTTTTGCGGCTCAGATTCCTCTTCTGCGGAACTTCCTCTTAAGACCCAAAACCTCTTCTGCTATTTATCGTCCGCTTCTGCGGACCTGCTGATGTGAAAATGGTTACGCTTCTGCAGAACTACTCTACCAAACCACTGACTTCTTTTGTGATCCTTTACCCGCTTCTGCAGAACCGCTTCTGCGGTTTATTTCCGCAGAAGCGGAAATACTAGATACCAGCAAGAATGAACCTGCAACAAACTTCAAACACTCTCCGTTTAGACACCCGAACTCACCCCGAGGCCCCCGGGACCTCAACCAAAAACACCAACACATCCTAAAACCACATTCAAACTTGTTCCAATCCTCAAAACACATCCAACAATGCTAAAACCTTCAAATCACATCGGATTCAAGCCTAAGTTTCTTAAAAACTTCCGAATTACGCATTCGATCAAAAACCCGACTAAAACACCTCCGAATGACCTGAAATTTTGCACACATATCCAAAATCACCTAGCAGAGCTACTACAACTCTCAGAATTCCATTCCGACCCTTGGATCAAAATCTCACCTATCAATCGGAATTCACCAAAATACTCACTTCGCCAATTCAAGCCTAATTCTACACCGGACCTCCAAAATCACTTCCGACCACACTCCTAAGTCGCAAATCATCCTCCGAAGCTAACCGAATCACCGAAACTCACATCCGAGCCCTCTAAATCATAAGTCAACATCCGGTTGACTTTTTCAAACCAAGCCTTCCTTAAAGAGACTAAGTGTCTCATTTCCTATCAGAACTAATCCAATTCAACTCTAACACAACCAATGTCGATAATGAAACATGAATAAGCAATAAATAGGGAAAATAAGGTGGTAACACATAAGACGACGGGCTGGGTCGTCACCAATAAATATCAAGGCTAATCTTGGTAGAGTAGTGATGAGGTTCAAGTCGAGTGATATCCACTAGAGAAATAACCTATACAATGAATATGTCGAAGAAACTTGATAATGGAATGTAACTGAAAACAATAATATAACTCCTTTAGAACATATATCAACAGCACTGTGTAGTAAATCCCATCTTTGATCACGAAACATCAAATAAATGTAAGGCATGCACTACTTATTTCATGCAAGTGCAAATGGAGACTTTTAGAACAAATTTGAAATAAGAATAGCAGTCCTGTCTCAACACAACCACAACAACAATGAGGACACCCCAAATATCGTATAACATCATCAAAACGCTTATTATGAAGCATATGCACATAAAGTGATATGCCACTCTTATTTTGCCACATGCGCATATAGCCATGTGGGAAACCCGAGATAATGCCACCCTTGATTTTCCTAATGCGCACAAACATAGAAAAATAAATTTGCATATCAAAACCTTATGCTGACACCCCCAATAAATCCACTCAACATGTCCAAAAGTACCACGATACCATAAAATAAAAATGCCAAGTTCCACAATATAAAAATGCCAAGTGCCATAGTACTACAAAATAAAAATGCCAAGTTTCACAACACCCCATCATCATCAATAGTAACCTCCTTCGTATCACCGTATTGCACCATGTCCTTCAGGACATACAAGTGGGGATCATCCTACTTGCGCGCTTTAATGCCCTCAAACAAAGAAGACTGTGAAAACACACAAGCAAGAACCCGTCTAGGTTGCAAAACATCTAACCTCACAAAACTGTTGGACAAAGACTAAACATCCAAAGCTAATGATCTATCCACCACTAGAATATAAGAAAGACTATCCATGCTCTCAGCCTTCCTACTTAAAGCATCAGCCACAACACTGGCCTTCATATGATGATAAAGGATGGTGATATCACTGTCCTTTAATAGCTCTAACCACCTCCCTTGCCTAAAGTTCATATCCTTTTGCTTAAACAAGTATTATAGACTCTAGTGATATGTGAATACCTCACAAAGACATATCGTAGAGATAGTGCCTCCAAATCTTCAGCGCGTGAGCAATGGTTGCCAACTCTAAATCATATACTAGGTAGTTTTTCTCATGGGGCTTCAACTGAAGTGAAGTATAAGTAATCACACTATCCTTCTGCATCAATATATATCAAATTCCAATACGTGACGCATCATAATAAATTGTATAAGAACCCGATACTGAAGGCAAAACTAGAACTTTGGCTGCGGTCAAGGTAGTCTTGAGCTTCTGAAAGCTCTCCTCACACTTATTAGACCAGCTGAATGGGTAACCCTTCTTGGTTAATTTAGTGAAAGGAGCTATGATGGATGAGAACCCCTCCACAAAATGACGATAATACCCTGTCAAGCCTAGAAAACTCCAGATCACAGTAGCAGAAGAAGATTTGGGCCTAATCTGAAATGCCTCCACCTTCTTTGGATCCAACTTAATCCCCTCCCAAAACAACACATGGCCCAAAAATGCCATTTAAACAAGACAAAAATCATACTTGGAGAATTTGTCATATGACTTATTCTCCCTAAAGTTATGGACCACGATCCGCAAGTATTGCTCATGATCCTCTCAGCTATGAAAGTATACCAATATGTCGTTAATGAACACGATGACGAATAAATCTAGATACAACTGGAATACATTTTTCATTAAGTGCATAAAGACAGTTGGGGCATTGGTTAGGCCAAATGACATCACCAAAAACTCATAGTGACTATAACGAATCCTGAAAGCCGTCTTTGAAATATCTGAATCTCAGATCTTCAACTGATGGTACCCCGATCACAGATTAATCTTTGAGAATAATTAAAAAACCTGGCTTTGACCAAATAAATTATCAATACGCGGTAGTGGGTACTTGTTCTTGACTGTAACTTTGTTCAGCTTCCTCTAATCAATACAAATCCTCGTAGAGCCATCTTTCTTATTCACAATTAGGACTAGAGCGCCCCAAAGCAAGAAACTCAGTCGAATGAAACCCTTATCAAAGCAACTCCTAAAGTTGTTCTTTTAATTCCTTCAATTATAGTGGAGCCATGTAATATGGTGGAATAGAGATGGGCTAAGTGCCTAGTAATAAGTCGATACCAAAATTGTTATCCCTACGGGCAGCATCCCTAATACATCTAAATACATCTGGAAAATCTCTTACTACTGGAACTGACTCAATGACAGCTGTATAAGTAGTGATATTCCTCACAAATGCTAAATATGCTAAGAACCCATTCCCAACCATCCAATGTGCCTTCAGGAAAAATACCACCATACAAGGAACATAATCCTATATACCTTTCCACTCCAATCTTAGTAGCCCTCACATAAAAAGTGTCACAATCTTGGCGTGACAATCCTGAATAGCGTGATAGGGCGACAACCAATCCATGTCCAAAATCAAATCAAAGTCCACCATATTGAGTAGAAGAAATTCAACTCTGGTCTCATAACTCCATACAGTGAACAAACGCGACCGATAGACACGGTCTACATAATAGAATCCCTAACAAGCATAGACATATAAACATGTGCACTCAAAGAATCATGAGATATATCCAAATATAAAGCAAAGTAAGATGAAACATACGAATACATGGAACCTGGATCAAATAAAACTGATGCATCTCTATGAAAGACCGGAACAATTCCTGTGATGATCATATCTGATGCAATAGCCTCAATACTACCTAGAAAAGCATAACAACGGTCTTGGCCTCCTCCTCTAGGATGACCTCTACCCTTTGATTCTCCAACCCTGGCTATTGTGCAGGTGGAGAAGCAATTGGAGCACCAACCGTGGCTTGTGTACCTTGTGGAGGTTCACCCTCATAATGTGCATGGTATCACCATAATCGAAACAACCTCTCGACTAGCCTACCTTCTTCATAAGCATTCCACCACCTATATGCTGACCCCGTCAGCTAAAATATAGTAAAGGCGATTTTGCTCAGCTCCACAGCGCCCATGGTGCATAGAATATGATGATGATGGTCCAGGATATTTTATGCATCCTTAGACTCTGCACCACTAAAAGTATAAGAATCTTATTTCTTGAACCTCTCAAGTCTCCTCTACTTGTCGTATGTTGCCTTTGGACTGACCTCAGGCTGAACCGAGATGATGGGTTTTGCTGGCATAACATTCAAAACCTAATCAACATGTACTTGGTTCTCTGGAGTACGGATATCAGGTGTCTGTGCTCCTCTCCCAGCCTAAGAAGCTGGTACAACTGGGATCAATCCCGCATGAGCCAAGGTACCAAACATGATCAAGAATTGTGCTAAAGTCACATGGAGTTTAGGGGTAGTAGTAGGAATCTCAGGTGTCTGCTCCCCAACAAAGTTGTTGGTGGCTCCTCGGTCGTTGCTCTGGCAGGTGCTCTAGCTTTAGTTTCCATGTGCCCCTCCTTGGCCTCTACCTCAACTCCAGCCTTTCACAGACGTAGTAAGGGGCACAAATGTCTGCTCATAATATCCGCTAATGCATGTCCTCACCATCTGCGAGAGAATAGAGAAATAAAATCTCAAGCTCAAAAATCAATAAATTCGCATAAAAGGAATGAAAGAAGTAAAATTTCCTAATACTTCTGTAACCACTTAAAGATAAGTACGGGCGTCTCCTACCGATATGCAAGACTATACTAAACCCACTTGTGACTCGTAGGACCTATGAATCTAGAGCTTTGATACTAACTTTTCATGACCTAAACTCCTTCCTTAGGAGTCACGATGTCACCTAGTATCCAAACTAGGTAAGCCGATTACTCAACATTATATAAAATATTTAAAGTATGAATAATGAAAATGGTGTTTAACATAAAAGCGTAAATAATAGTAATACATGCCAAAATGGCAAATATTCAACATAATATCCCAGAACTAGGTGGTACAGAGTCACAAGATCTAACTGAATATATGAGATCAATCGCAAAATTTTGAGTTATCGCAATTTGTTGAAAATTTGAAATTTAAATGTTTAAGTAATTTATAAATTTGACTGAAGTTTGACTTTATTGCGACTGGGTCTGGATTTCTGTTCCGAAACATGGTATAGGTTCATTACTATATTTATAACTTGTCTGTAATGTGCAAAACAAAGTTGATTGACATGATTCGAACGTCCGACTGTTAAAATAAAAGTCTTGAGCTTTATTGAAAATCTCATTCGTTTTGGTGTCTAATTCATAGGTCTCGGTGTTCTTTTGGTATTTTGATCATTCGAGCGAGTTCATATGATATTTTTAAACTTGTGTGTATGTTTGCTTTAGAGTTCCGAGGGCTCGGGTGAGTTTCGGATAAGCTACATAGTGAGTTTGGATTTAGAACATAGTTGGTGGAAAATTTGTTCTGGTGTAGGTCTCTAACCTTGCAATTGTAAGGTTAGTGTCTGCATTTACGAAAATTCAAATTCTGGTCATGATCGCCATTGTGAAAAAAATCTTCGCATTTTCGAAGAGGGGGTGGGTCATGTAAGATTGCATTTGCGATAAAAAGGTCGTTTTTGCGGAGAACCATAGTTCGCATTTGCGAACAAATCATTGCAAATGCGATGATAGCAGAGATGGAGCTTCTTCGCATTTGTTAAGTATGTCTCGCATTTGCGGGGTTCACAATTCTGAAGCCCGGGTCGCAATTACGACATCCGATACTGGTAAAAAATTGAGATAGACGGGATTTTAGCCCATTGTTTTAAATTCTCAACCCTAAACACCTTAGAGGCAATTTTTCGAAGATCTATTCTTCCTAATTAAGTAACCTTAATCTACTTTCTTTCAATTACCCACTATATTTCATAAGATTTTAACTTTAAATCTAGGGTTTTCATGGTAGAAATTAAAATTTTGGGTAGAATTAGGAATTTTTGTAAAATTAAAATTTAGAACTTGAATTGAGGTGTGATTTTGAAGAAAATTGCATATCCGAGCTCGGGGGTGAATGTGTAATTGGATTTTGGTCCGAATTTTGAGTTTTGACCAAGCGGGTCTGGGGGTTGGCTTTTTTTGAAATTGAATCCCTTTTATTTGTGAGTAGTTTCTAAAGATTATTTTGAATCGTTTGGTAAATAATTTTTTAGATTTGGTTGGTTGGAGGTTTGTTCGAAACGAAAGGACGTGGTTGAACTTTGAATTAATTGCGGAAGTATGTGTCGCGTTTAACCTTGATTTGAGAAAATTGGAACCCTTGAGCTATGTGTTATGTAAAATTAATGTGTAATGGTGTATATACGAGATGAGAAGTATATATACGCCGCCAAAGTATTTTTTTCTTTGTTTTTCCACATTTCATTAATTATTTCCTTCCATGTCTTAACTGTTACATGCTTTAAATACTTTCCTTACCTTTACTTGCTACTTGCCATTTCTTATGCTAGTGTTAAAAATGTAAGTTCTCTCATGCTTCCTTGCTTGACTGATACTTGCCTTAATTGACTTACTTGCACACTTTAATTATTATTTACTGGACTTGTCTTACCCTTTAATATTTGTCACACCTCCTTTCGGCGCTACCCGCGAGGGCGCAAGAGAGTTTTTTCAATTAAAGGACAATCGAAACGGGATTTATTATTAAGGATTCAAAGTCGCCCCTTGGGAGATTTATGGTGTCCCAAGTCACCGGTTTGAATCCCGAATCGAAGAAAAGATTGACTTTGTATTACAGTCCGCGAACCAAAAATTCGGATAAGGAATTCTGTTAACCCGGGAGAAGGTGTTAGGCATTCCCGAGTTCTGTGGTTCTAGCACGGTCGCTCAACTGTTATATTTGGCTTATTTATCTGATTTATAACATGCTTTGACTTATGTGTAAATTTTAACCTTTAACCGCTTTTAATATTATTATTATTATTTTAATAAAAGAATTGCAACGTTGTGAAAACATATCCAGCACCACGTCACATCAATGTGCCCGTGGTTATCGACACACTTCGACTCCGTTGAGATTTGGATTTGGGTCACATAAATGTGCACCCGAGTTTAGGGAGATAACATTATTAAATATGCGCCTAAAGATACTAACGCGTTTTTATCTTGGGAAAGGCCGTGAAATTCGCTAAACGGCCCATCTCGAAGTCTGAATATTTGTAATAACCATCTATTGAGGGCCCTGCAATTTGCGTGTTATTTGGCGAGGTTCGTCCCATTTATTATTTAAAGGGCTAATTAACCGCTTTTATTATTTATTATTTTAAAGAGAATTGCAACGTTGTAAAAATGCATCTCGAACCACGTCACAATCAATGTACCCGTGATTATCGACATATTTCGACTTCGTTGAGATTTGGATTTGGGTCACATAAATGTGCACCCGAGTTTAGGGAGATAATGTTATTAAAATAACGCGCCTAAAGCAAGTATGCGTTTGCACTTTGCGAGGGCCATAAAATTAGCTAAATGGCACGTCTCGAATTCTAATTTAAAAGGATTGTACTCAACTAAAGCAAACTACAAAAATTCAAGACATTTTTCTACATTCGGAATAATATTGACCCGGTATCATGACCTTAGCGTTAATATGTAATAACAACAACAAATACTTTATCTACAGTTGAAATTACGCTGTTTGGCACTCCAAGAAAACAACAAATACTAAAAGAAAACCAAGAACTTCAACTACTGTCTACTTTTCTCCATTTTTCACCATAAACCATTCATATCGAATTTAATCCAATTAAATATTTCGTATAACATTTCTTGCTCAATCACTTATGGAAGGAAAACAAAGTCTAACCCCAAACTATACCAGATTCAAGGCTGAACCCAGAAGAAAATTAACTTACAACCTAAACTAACATCACCCTTAATTCAATGACAACAAACGTTTTCATTTAATACAGAAACGCAGATCCAGTTTATAACAATTAAAAATTCAATCAAAATCCAACTCAAACAAACTTAAAAGAAAGGAGAAACAATGGAACAGGGGTAACGGACCTCAAGCGGAAACGAAGAGCAACGATCTCAAATCGACCCTCGACGGCGCCGGAAACCAAGATGTTGGCTGCTACTGGTCTTACAACGCAGCAGACTGGTAAGAGAAGCTGAAGCAGAAGGGGTCGTTTGGACGTAAGGAAAAACAACGAAGCAGCAGTGACGATAAGGGTGGTCGTTGGTTGCTGCTGGAGCGGCTGGTTGGTTTCAGAGGCTAGTTGTCGACTGGACGTGATAGTGGTCGCCGGAAACTGGGACGGGTTCGACGGGAGGCTGGAGTGGTCGACGTTGAGAGGGCTGGAGGTGCTTGGTTGTTGCTCAGTTTTTTCGTTTCATTCTCTCCTGACTTCCGTTTTTCATTTTTTTGTATGTATTGCTTTTCTTCTCTTCAAAAATGGAGCCTTCACAGTAGTCTCTCTTCTTTTCAAAAATGGGAGAGGCTCTCCAGTGCTATCTTTGTGTATGTATTGTTTTCTCTCTCTCTTTTCCTCCTCCCTCTCCCGTTTTTTCATGTATTGTATATATTGTATTTCATTTTTTGTCTTTTTCCTTTTCAAAAAGGAGAAGAACATGAAATCGTGTAGGGTCTGTCTTTTTCTTTGTCTTCCGTCCGTTTTTTCTTCCTCCTTTTTCTATTGTGTGCATGTATTGTGTTTTTTATTCTCTTTTCAAAATGAATGCCCATCACTCATAGTGTCCATTTTCTATCTTTTGTATTGTTTTTGTGTATTATTGTCCTTTTTTTTTTTCCGTGTCCCCACGTGTGTCCCCCACGTGTGGTGGATTCGGATTATTATGGGTTAGGTCCGAAAATTATGTTTGAAACCGGGTAGTTTGAACCAGAATATTATTCTATGCCCGGAACTGAGAATGAAAACATGATTTTATTTAATTAATCCTACATAAGCAAAATAACTATAAAAATAAGACTAACAATTAAAATAAAATTATTTTTATATTTTTCAATATTAAAGTAACTACAAAATATTAATGAAACTATTTTTATTGTAATTTTTATTTTTATATAAAGATAAAATTATAAAATACTATTTTTTTGTATTTTTTCAAAAAAATGACTACAAAACATTAATAAAATTATTTTTTTTTGTAATTTTAGTTTTTTATATAAAGATAAAAACATAAAGTACTATTTTTGTATTTTTCAAGTTTAAAATAACTACAAAAATATTAATAAAATTATTTTTTTGTAATTTTCGTTTTTTATATAAAGATAAAAATATGAAGTACCATTTTTGTATTTTTCAAGTTTAAAATGACTACAAAATATTAATAAAACTATTTTTTTGTAATTTTTTATTTTAAGGTAAAAATAAAGTAAAAGAATAAAAATTAGCTGAGATAGCTATATTAGGCCTAACTAAATATTTTACGCTAAAATATAAAAAATCTCGGGGAGGGTCAAAAATCACACATCTACAATATTAATTATGGTGAACGAGATTTTCTTTCTGGTTCAACTTTATATTCGTTAATCGTGGAGGCTCTTGTGATTCGAGTTATTAATTTATTGCACTAATTAATTTATTTATATTGATATGGTGGGATCAAGTTGCGCACCGGAACAAGTGAAATAAGGGTGGATTAATATGGTAAAATAAGGGTAAAGTTATACTGATATGATGAGATCGGATTGCGTGCCGCAAAATCTGAAATAAGGGTGGCTTGATACGGTTAAATAAATATTAATTATGATATTGTTTCTGATTGATATGATGGGATCGGGTTGCGCTCCGCAACATATATATTTACTTATTATTATTGATAACTATATGATGGAATAAGGGATGATAGTGTTGTACAGTGGGATTGGGTAGCGCACCACAACATTTTATGTGTTTCTATTGCTTATTTTGTTGTTTTGGCTTCACTTATTTCATACGAGACTTTAAGGATTGGTATTTCTAGCATTCACTGATTTTCTTTGAGGAGTGAGCTATTTTTCTTAAGTTAACAGCCTTATTTTTTTTTTCATTTTTTCCTTTCATGTCTTTATTTTATACTATGTATTGGTTGTAGTGTAAGTGACCCGACTTAGCCTCGTCACTACTTCGTCGAGGTTAGGCTTGGTATTTACAGAGTAAATAGGGTCAGTTGTACTCATACTATACTCTGCATTTCTTGTGCAGATTTTGAATCTCCCAACGGTGGCCAGTAATGTACTCGGATTGGCTATTAGTATGGAGACTTGAGGTACAACTGCTTGACATTTACATCTCTGAAGTCCCATGCCACTTTGTCTTAGCTTTATATTTTTCTTTCAGACAACTTTACTTTTATTAAGACCTTTATCTGTAGTATTCTAGTAGCTCGTGCACTTGTAACACCAGATTTGGGTTGTATTAGAGATTTTCGCTGTTGTATTTTCTGCACTTTACTTCAGATTTATTTCAGCTATTTCAATTTCTTTATTATTATTTAATTTGTTCTGTTTAAAATGAACAAATACTCTAACTTTGGTTTTCCTAGCAAGTAAAATACTAGGCGCCATCATGATCCCGAGGGTAGAAATTTCGGCTCGTGACAGTGAGGATATAATATCTAGCGAAAATTTTAGGGGCATTACAGTTTCAAACTCAAATGACCATTAACCAAATTTACATGACACTTATTTGTCGAGTGAGCTAAAATGAGTGCACGCTTTTAAAAGAGAGTACACATAATAATTTTGATTAAAATATAAAATTCAAAGAAATACTGATGAAAAAACAGAAAAGAGAAAATGATAAAAATTATTCTTAAACAAATCTTCCCTTCCTCTCCCCCTCTCCCAGATTCTAGAGGGAGGGACCAGATTCTTTTACCCCTTCTCCTCCGGTCTACCCTTTATATTCTTCATCGTATTTAATTGGTAAAAAAATTTCAAACCTTCTAACAATGTCATCACTATTTTGATAATTATCAAAATTATATTTTGAGGATGGTGGAGGAAGAGAATAAAGATGGCGGAGGAAGAAGGAAGATACGCTAAATAGATTGCTATCATAAAAAAGCATGACATCTTCATAACGGGCATGCGAAGCATTTTATGTCAACAAAAGAGCTGAGCAGACAAGAGGAAAAACCTCAGGTTAGTTATTAACTACCAGCCACTTAATCACTTCCTCCAAGATGATAAATTTCCAATCCTAAATAAACTCACTCTTTTCTCCCACTTACCCAAGGCCAAATATTTCCAAATTTGATCTTAAGTCTGGATTTTGAAAATTGGAAATGCAGCCTGAAGAAAGACCCAAAACGAGATTTTCCATTCCCGATCATCACTTCCAGTGGAAAGTCATGGAAAGTCATGCCCTTCAGATTAAAAACTGCACTCTCCTTGTTCCAAAAAGCCATGATAAAAATATTCCAACCCATCATCCATACCTCTTTAGTTTACATTGATGACATCTTGTTATTTAGTGATACATTACAGGAACATGTCAACTTGCTTCGTCAATTTGAGGCATTGGCAATAAATTATGGGATCATACTTTCAACAATAAAGATGGTTCTTGCTCAAAAGGAGATTGATTTTCTTGGAATGTATTTTTCCCAAGGTGCATACAGTCCAGGACCATATATATGTCAAGAACTACTCAAATTTTCAAATACCAGCCACACACAAAATAGATCCAACAGTTCTTGGGTGTAGTAAATTCTGTAAGAGATTTCATCCCAAATATCTCTACATACATTTCTTCGCTCACAGAGATGCTCAAGAACAAAATACTCCATTATGGAGAAAGAAACAAGATGAAGCAATCAGAGAAATAAAGGAGATATCTAAAAATGTCAAGTCCCTCTGCATCCCTTCAGAAGGCAAGAAGATACTACAAACTGATGCCAACAATGAATATTGGAGTGCCATCCTATTTGAAGAAAAAAAAAGGCCAGAGAAAAATGTGCAGATATGCCAGCGAAAACTTCAAAGATACCGAGCAACATTATCACTCCACTTTCAAGAAAATTCTTGCAGTAAAGAACGAGATCAAGAAATTCAATTTTTTCCTAATTCATATAGAATTTCTGATAGAGATGGATATGAAAGCCTTCCCGAAGATGATCCAGATAAATGTAAAAATTATTCCCAATTCTCAGATTCTCAGATGGGCTCAATGGTTCTCTCCATACAGGTTTCAAGTCAAGCACCTGAAAGGAAAGGATAATATTCTTGCAGATTTTCTGTCCGACCGGTAGAATTCTCAAAGAGGTTTTACCCAGTGAAGATGATGTCAAAGAATAATCTAATCACCCACATCTTCATGTTTTCAAATATACCCGGAACAAGCTCATTGAAACCAATGGATCATCTACCAGAGTTGTTCAATCTCATGGATCCTTTTGATCTATCAATTATTATTGAAAGAAGAACTTATTATGAGCTCCAAGTTTTCCGACAATATGGAAGATCCATTCTTAAGCTGTATGGAGTCAACCCAGAAAATCCATTCTGCCATAAATTCATAGCTAGCCAAGGATTTTCCACAGGGACTATTATGGTTTTTCTGGTACTTATGCCATCAGTATTATATTTTCATGAAATTCAAATGCAACGTCTTCAAGGATTTTGATAATATTGAACCAGCTCTTAAAGTATTTTTACTGTGGTTCAAACCTAGAAAATATTGGATAAAATATTTCAAAGATTCCTACACAGCAATGGTATTCATGTTCCATATACCAGTAAATATTATTAATAGAGAAGTCCAGGTGCAAGTAGAGGCATCATTCTAGTGGAAATTTCCCGTGTCCATTTTATCAATGGAGGAAGAATATATCAAGGCACAAATAATCCTTTTCAAGCAAAGCAAGTGCATATCGAGAGAAATATTGCCAAAAGTTTGGGCAAGCTGGAATTATACTAGCAATCCTCCTCACAGAGAAAGAGTCCGGGAAGCAGCAAAAGAATATCAAACCCCATACAAAGTCATCCGAGAAAAGATTACTTACGACATTTCCATATTAAGGTTGCGGATTACATCTCCCAATCCCAAAGAAAAAGAGCATAGTGAAAAATAACCGTCAAGCTCCAGACATTACTATACAAGGTATTTGAAAAGATGCCTAGAGGACAATCCTAGAATCAATGAATAATAATTATCTAAATCCCTGCTAATCCTACATTACCTACCAAAAAACCCTAAAAAATCATCTACCAATGCCAAAACAAATTTCACATCTTTCCATACTATCTGGGCCCTACTTCCACTTGTTTTCACATGCTTCCACATGCTTCGTCACATGGAACACCCTACTTTCACATGGCATCACATGCTACCTCATACTTCAACATGCTATACCATGTATATTTCACCCCTTTTACATATTTTTAGGAGCTTTTAGCTATTTTGCCTAAAGTCCTTCGCATGCCAAGATGGACCCACTTGTACATAAATTTGCTATGTAAGATAGACTTATTTTATAACGTAAGTTTGTCTTGTAATAACCTCCTAGTACTATATAAAGGAGGCCTTGTAGTAGTTGTAAGATCATCTTGTAACCTTTGTAAATCTTTTGTGACATTTTGCATATGAGTGCTTTCTAAATTTTCCTCTTGTTCTTTCTTTCGAATGGATGGAAAGGTCGGTCCATGTATGAAAATAGAGTAAGAATACTCTAAGAAAGTTAACTTATTATAGTACGAAAGTTTTTTGAGTCATGAACAGCTAAAGTTGGTTATAGCAAAAGTTTTCTGAGTTGTGTAGCTTGGCAAGCTATACCTTATGAGTTGTTAAAGCCAGCTCCTTTGTAGGAAAATTTTTGCGACTATAAGCAAATTAACTATTTGTGTAGCTTGGAAAGTCGTCCCTTATGGGTTGTTGAAGCCAACATTTTTGTAGGGAAATTTTCGTATCTATAATTTGGTTTTCTTTCTTGGAGTCTCTTGCTCTGTTCTTTATACTGTGATATCAGAGCCAGCCCATCCTTTCGCAGGGAGGAATAATTTACTAAATATGTCTGAGTCATTTCCATCATCCTCTTCGCTTACAAAAATGAATATATCCCTACTCTATATAAGACCTTGTCCAAAAAATATGATTACCTTTATGAAGTAGATATCCTACCCAACGAACAAAAAATATCCTCCACTGAGCTACCCCTCATAAACCCTTACTCAGCCTTTGCCAAAAAATCATTTGCACCTGGACCCAAATTCGTTGTTTAGTCCAACACAAACTAAAAAGAGTCAAAGAATATGTTGCTGCCTCAAAACTTGACCAACATCCTATTTTTTTTGCTCGAGAGGAACAATTTATCACCCTTCAAATCCCAGATGATTTTTCTAGACAATTTAGAGATCATGGTTTTACCCATATCCATTTTGGTGCTATCCGAATTTCTCTTACTTATCATGGAAGAAAAGTTCAACCTGTTGTAGCTCGACTTTCTCTTCTAGATACAAGATACTTGGAGTACCAAAATGCAAATTTAGGTACTGCAGAAGTTACATTGAATGTTGGGACTGTCTTCATAAATTTCTTTCTAAATTTAACATGTCCTTTTATGACCCATACTTGACCGAAGCACTAAAAAACCAAGTCCAAATTCAAGGAGCCCCACAAGCTAAAGATTCCATCCAAGCCACTCTTCATCACCAAATGGCTTGGCGAGTCCAAAATAATGCCATGGATCTTTACCTTCCTAGAGGAGAAAATGCTTTACTGTTAAATATTGATGCTACCGAAGGAAATACCATGTGCACCGAAATTAATTTCCAGAGATGAACTTGTCAAAATTCTTCATGAATCCTGAATCACAAATTACGAAAAACTAAGGTAACCAGAGGAATCTCTACAATCTGGTGAGCCAACTTTTACCAAAAGAAATGACAAAACCGTTTTCATAAGCTTTGACCATTCTCATCTAAAAAAATCCAATAAAACCATATTTTCTTGCCAAATGATTCAACCCAAAGATACAAAAGATACATACCCTGAACCTGACGGAGAGTTCATATGGAACATACAAAGCATCATGCAATGACATGACTTGTGCCAACACTTTGACAAACAGGGTAAACAGGTTTGGTGGTTCAAATGCCCCTTCACTGGACTGCCCATGGGATCTTGGTTGCGACTGCCAAGACTATTTGGAAGATGCAATTGGAGAGAATGATGAACACCAGCAGCGACATTGGAAAATATTTGGACTCAATGAAACCAAACAAAAATCCAAGAGAAAGGGGAAAACCACTGAAAAACAATGTCAAGCCAAATATAAAAATAAAGATCCTTCAATTGGATCATTAAGCCGCCCAGGTAAATATGAATTTCTTGTCAGCTACAAACCCCAGGAATAGCCAAAGTTAACAAAAAATTTAAATCCAAGCTAGGAAGATAGTGAAACCACACCTATATCCAAACCAACATCAGCTAATACCCCAAAGTCCAAAAAGCCACCTGAACCTAAAACTCTGTCATTCCAAAATTCCACATAACCACACATATTCATGCTAAGTCCTTCAAGCTCCAGCCATACCAAGATTTTCCTTCAGTTCAACCTTTTGAAAAAAAGGGTATTAGCCATGCTCTAAAAATTCCCAAGAAGAACATAGTGCTACCTACTGGATAAAACCCCCAACAAGTGACATTAAAGCAATAATGAACTGGCAATCAGAAAATTTCATCTGCCAAAGCAAAGTGCTGAATAACATCGGCAACACCATTAAGAACGTGGCTCATACACAAAACAAAATGATGAGCAAGGTGGAAACAATTAAGAAAAAGGTGGAGAAGGTATCGTCTCACCATGCAGGACTAATCAAAGCCTTGGAACTAAGGTTGGCAAATTTACAATATGAGATTTATCTGCCAGGAACTTCACTTTTCCAATTCTTCCAACAACATAAAAAAGAGACGATTTCTATTAGAGAACAAATT
Organism: Nicotiana glauca; assembly: GCA_026770625.1. NCBI lineage: Eukaryota > Viridiplantae > Streptophyta > Magnoliopsida > Solanales > Solanaceae > Nicotiana > Nicotiana glauca. The sequence continues at coordinate 62,902 of MU731758.1, forward strand.
CAACTTTTGAGGAATGACCACTTTGAGACACAAAAGACCCCAATTTTCCACTCAAAACCAACCTTCTTCCTTATGTCACCACAAACATATTCCCCACTGAAATTGGACTACACCTTTTCTACTTTTCCAGCTACCTCACAAAATCCTATTTCTTTCATCTAGCCCTTAAAAAAAGAACATGATTTTGATATTGCAAAAATGGTTTGAGAAAGTAAAGATGTTATTGCAACACAAAAAAAAAAAAAAAAAAGAAGAGGAGAGATCATGGTGAAAGTTCAAAAGGGTCTAACCCCAAAAATTTGATGATTTCTAATAAGAAAGCTCCAGACCTCTACGTCTCCCATCCAAGAAACATATCAATAGAAGATACCCCATGGTCCGAATCTCTAAATTCATCAGACGATAATAAAATGGAAGATAGCTCTCAATCAAGCAATGATTCCACAACAATCTCTTCTGAAAAAGACGATCCCCCAATATTTGTAAACCAGCCAAGAGACCTATAAATATCTGAAGTAGTTGAGGAATAAGAAGGCATGACAAATGAACCAATCCTAGAAAAAAGATATGATTCCATGGCGTAAAAACCAGTTGGAACTGGTTTCCACACTTTCACCTTAGATGGCGTCAGGGTTTCAAAATGGCCTCAAAAGATCCAAGACTTATATACTTGGATGGTGACTAGAAAATTGGTGGAACGAGAAAAGTATATCATCCTGTCAGAACTAACTTCCAGATTCTCAGGAATCCTCAGAGATTGGTGGAATACATTTGGGATTCAGGACAAAAATACTTTTCTTACTTCCCAGGATTTTTCCTTCAATATCAAAATCCTACATGGAGTTTTCTGTGGAGATACTGCCCAAAGATGAGAAAATGCGAAGACAACTCTTTGGGATGAAGTGTGTGCCATTCACAGTTTGACAAGAATTTCAAAAAAATGGCGAAGATATACTTCGAGATTGGGGAGACATAAATCTAAATTAAGCCTTTGTCTCTTCCCTCCCAAAGTTATTGGCGAGCCGAACCTTGACCATCATTGAAGAAACCTTTCAGTCCATAACAATCCCACAAATTGGTTACATCAAGAAAGCTATTTTCATCGCATTGGATGACATTTGTACAAAGCGCTACGCCCTAAAACAAATCATCCAACACAATCCAGTGCTTGACAAAAAACGCTACAAATCTGATCTAATCACCGAATCAGAATGTTCCTGCCACACATCTAGGCAACGAGGAATGTTCAGGAGGTTCAGATGGCCAAGAATTCTAGATGGAAAATCAAGGTCCAGGAGGCGCACAAAATATTTTCGACGAAGGAGGCCCGGAAGTTTTCACAAAAAGAACAAATGCTTTATTTGCCACAAGATTGGACATTTCGCAAGAAATTGTTCCTAATCGAGGAAATCTGTCAAGCTCTTGCAAGAAATTGAAGATTACACTGGCATACATATCGGAAAAGAAGAAGACCTCGAGTCCATAACTATGGACGATGCATCGACTGAAGAAACCTTATTCTCTCTTGATATATACGAAGATCATGGTGATGACCACTATCAAATTTCGGAATCAGCAGCAACAACCCAGAAAGAGATTTATGCTATCACAATCATACCTCAAGTGGAACTCAAGGTTTATTCATCCAAATGGGATAAACCAACTCGATTCATTGCTTTTATCGACACTGGAGCTGCTTGTTCACTCATGAACCCTGTTGTTCTCCCTGAAGATCAATGAGTGCGGCACTTTAAGGATTTCAATACTGCATCAAATAGAATCTTGACTACCACCGTCATCACAAAGCACCCGATCACAATTGAGTTCTTTCTAGGATTGAAGTACAGAACCAAGCTAATAGGGTCCGATGTACCAGGAAAATATCTTATTGTTGGGTTCGACATTTTCAGACAACTAAAAGATCAACTCCATATCAGGGCTAATGGAATAAACTTCAAGAAGCAGTTCAAACCTTATTCTGAAATTTCAAATCACCAATGATGAACAAATCAAGGAGATTGAACAAACTCATACTGAGCAATCATGTGCTGAATCCCACAAGGATTTTATAAGGAAAGAAAAAAGCCCGTTATGAAAGAATGAAAACTTTTTTATCAAGCTCCCTTTCAAGAAGAATGAACATTTGCCAAAACAATTCAAATCCTTCAATTTCAAAACCATGCTTATAGTTTCCACAAATAAGAGAAGACCAAGTAACTGAACTCTAGGTCAAGTGTTTGAAATAGTGTGATTCGCAATTATGTGTATTTATTAACTATTTAACCTTGGAGAATAAAGATGATGGAGGAAGGAGGAAGGTGCTTTTTAATATAGATTACTGTATATTTTGTCATAGAAAATCATATGTGGATACTGACGTGTCATCCACATCAACGCATAGTTTGAATAACATGCAAGGTCAGTGGTGTTTCTAAATAGGGATTCAGGTTTCTAGATGAAGTTGAGAAGCCGAAAAGACAATCCTTACAACTACAGGTGTATTTAACTATTCGACTAAAAAAAATTTTAAGTAATATATATCGATACACTATCAGCGTAATTTAACTTGTTACAATATGTTATCTGTACTTCATATATATTTCTTTCTAAGTTATAACCAATTTTGCGATGAAGAATTGTCTATCGTTATAAGTCATGAATTTCACATGATTTTGTGAGAAATCTATATGTTGGCGGTATAAAACATAAACTGAAAACTAAAATCTAAAAGAAAATGAGGGACAAAGGGGATGGAGGAAATAAAATTTGGCTGACTCAGAACTTTAAGAAGTCTATAACTTTTTTAGATTCTGTAAGTTCGTGCATTACTGATGCTAAGCACAGCTGGACTGATTATTCAATCAAGTTATTCAGTGCTCATATGGGGTATGAGACATCCCCACGACCTGTTTAATTAATGTTGATGATATTCAATAAGATAAAAAATGAAATATTGCACTTCTTTAGTTTCTTGTGAGGAAGCTATTTAAAGTAGTATATACACCAACGAAAAATATTTTTCTTATTCATTTTTCGGTGTTTGGTATGCAAATCAAGGAAAATGACTTTTCAAGAATATTCATAAATAATTTTGCTATAATAAACATGAAGCCATAAACTTTCGAACCGGCCTTCCGAAACCCACAAGTTTTATAAACTTTCGAACGTCTAAACTTTAAGAACCGTAGAATTTCGACCCATAAATTTTATAATTTCTAAACCTGTAAACATCCAAACACATAAACCTCTGAACTCATAATTTTGAACCTTTAAACTGATAAATAAAAATAATTAAAACTGAAAAATATACTTTTAAATATTTTTTTTGGGGGGGNTAGGGTGGGTGGAAACGAAAAAAACTGAAATTGAAAAAAAAAGCCTTTTTTGGACAGGGGGTGGAGTGGGTTGGTGAGGGTGAGAATGTTGAGAAGAAGTTTTGAAAAATATTTTTCCTTCTCTTGATAAAGAAAATATTTTCTACCATTTGGAGGAAAATAAGTTCATAAGTAAAATATTTTTCAAAATATTTAAGCCAACCGGACATAAAAAAAAAACTGAAAAGTATTTTTCGAAAATTTTTCTATCGTACCAAATACACCCTTAGTTGATTTTCCTTTTTCTATTTTTCATGGGAGAGAGGGAACCCAATAGTCTTTTCTTTTGTTGATTGGAAAATTGTGATTTGGTCAAAATATTTGTTTCTAGTGGACCTAAGCATAGTTCACAAAGTGCTCCACTTCTTATGAGCTGAATCACAATTATTGGACATTTTCCACTTTTTTTTTTTCCTTCAATTTGTTTTGGAGTGGGGTCGAAGGAGGGAACACGTGATTTTTCATGCAGTTGTTGAAGAATGGCAAAACTAAGGGGTAATTATTCCTGAGATTAAATTTGAGATGATGCGTTTATTTTATATTTGAGTAAGATAAAATTACAGTATAACTAATTTTAAAATTAATTATTTTAGGATTGTACTGTTATTTTTATCCCTATAGAAAAATGTATAATAATTCCGAAATAACTAATATTGGGATAATTTGTTTCCAAATCAAACAACCTTTGTACCATACCTTAGAGGAGAACGAAAGAAACAAAGGCCAAATTAGGCAGAGACATAAACGAAGTAATATTGACTTCTATTACTCCCTCCGGTCCACAATAAGTGATCAATTTGCTTTTTTATTTTGTTTCAAAATAAGTGTCGGTTTATGTAATCAAGAAAGAATTCAATTTATTTTTATAAAATTACTCATATGTACATATTCCTAAAATATTTTCTTACTCCTTATATTAAATATTTAATTAAGAGTAGTTTAGTCATACTAGGTATTTTTGTATAGGATTTAATATTTTCTTAATGGGCGTGCCAAAAGTAAATTGATCACTTATTATGGACCGGAGAGAGTACGTAGCTAAATTTATATTTTAGTCAATATTTAATACTCTCTTAAAGTGGGACAAAGTGAATATCTATTTTTTTTTTTAATTTACACTCTGTGTTTTAGTATTTACATTGGGGCCTTGACAATCGAATTCATGCGGCGTACTACCCATTAAAGGAAAAACTAAACGCTTTATACCTAAGTTTTTTCAGTTTTAAGGATCGAATCGGAGATCTCTAATTAAGGATAAACAGATCTTGTGCCACTACAACCCTTGATCGTACTAAATATATTCTATTACTTATCCTATACCTTTTAGGATGGCCACATTTCACATACCTTTACATTCAATTACGGTTACCAGAAAATGATTTCTCAATGTTAAACAATTTTCAAGGAAAATATGTTTCATGCATGAAAAAATAAATTCCTTCCTACCAAATGCACTTAATTTGTAATGTTTGTTTCTTTTCGTGAATTCTGTATTTTACTAACTAATAATTAAGAGAATAGAACGAAGAAGATCCATCCTTTACGAATGCATCCAAATATATGTCAGACTATTATAACTTAGAGTTATAAATTAAAGAGGGTGATGAGTATTGAAAGGTTGTCATTTTCTTATATTTTTATTAACATATGTGAGAAACACATCTAATTAGTAATCCCAATGAAGTGATGAAAGTTTAGACAGAAAAATGTTTATAGTTTATGTATGAATTGAGTTGATGTAAATAATATGCGTGAATAAAACTAATGATTAATTAGCTTTGGTGGTGATAGAATTCAATGATGACCTCAGAAAAATACATTTCATAAAATGTTATATGTGGGGGACCTAGTTTGATTGAGATCCCATCTGTACGGATCAAGAAAAAGATGAATCTCTATCCATTTTAAACAAGAAAACGGATTGGACAATTCACAATCTCTAGGCTCAACTTAATTTTCATCAATCTTACTTTACCTTGTGAAAAGTGTCCAACGATTTTCTTTCATATTTAAATCCCAACATCACAAAGGCTTCCATTATTATTACATAGAATTGAGTCGAGCTGTAGGGTGTCACGACCCTAAAACCGAACCGGTCGTGATAACGCCTATCGTGAAACTAGGCCAGCTGACACAAATCCCAAATTAAATTATTAATTCATAAAAGACAGTTTTTAAGCTATTAATTGACAATATCTCACGACAGGAGTCTGAATAACCAGTGCGGACTAAAATAACTCAATCCAACATCGGAGTGTCACAAGACACGAGCAACTACAAGATCTGTCTAAGTACAAGAACGACTATCATAGTCGGAAATAAAATACTAAGAATAGTCTGAATAAGGTAAGAAGGAGAAGTGCAGGGCCGCGAACGCCAAGCAACTACCTTGCCGACTCCGGAGACCTGCTGGAAGAACGATCAGCACTCAGTATCGTGACCCGCAACTCTTTAATTTGCACACAAGGTGCAGGGAGTAATGTCAGTATGCCAACTCAGTAAGTAATAAAAGTAAATGCAAGCTGAGCAGTAAGAAAACCGATAATTCCACGTCATAGCACTACAACAAATACAACATATTTCCAAAATAGTACAGAAATCGAGTATCTCGTAAAACAATCTCAGTTTCAATAAAAACCTTTTCTTTTAAAAACATCTTTCAATGGTTTCAAACAAGTGATGAAACAGTGAGTAAAATGATCGAAACGTAAACAGCCCCTCGAGCAGGACATGTACCGTAAACCACCCCTCGTGCAAAATATCAACAGAACCAGCCCCTCGGGCTACCTCATAATCACTGGTAATCAGCCTCTCAGGCAACAACTTAATCAGAAACAGCCCCACGGGCAATATCACATCACTCACATGGGTACTCGCGCTCACTAGAGGTGTTCAGAACGGAGGGGCTCCCACACCCCAAGCGCTATAACAAGCTATCTCGTGGCATAAGAAATCAGGCCCTCGGCCTCTCATATATCACAAAACAGTACAACATGATGCGGTCTGCAGCTCGATCCCATGATATTCTCACAACACAGGCCCTCGATATCACTCAGTCAGAAACCTTTCAAGCCACTCGGGCTACAGTAAAAGAGGGTGCTCAGCCCAAAATATCATTTATAATATCAAAACGGAGTAATGAGACTGAGTTGTGAAAACAGTAAATCACGGCATTACTGAGTACATATATTTAATCAAAACAGTGAGGAATAGTAATAAAAAGCCCTCTAAGGGTCGAAACAGCTTGGCACGAGGCCCAAATATGACATTCAGTCCAAAACATAGTAATTCTTTCTGAAACACAATGATATCAAATAGTTTTATGTCAAATATGCAACTTATTAGTCGTACGGGACGGACCAATTCACAATCCCTAACGGTGCACGCCCCCACCCTTGTCATCTAGCATGTGCGTCACCTCAAAGTTGTAAAATTATGTGAAATCCGGGTCCCTCAAGACAAGATTTACAGTCATTACTTACCTCAAATCGGTCAAAACTCTAACATGCGATGCCCTTTCCTCTCGACTCGGCCTCCAAATGCTTCGAATCTAACTAAAATCAGTATATTATCAATATACGCTAAAGGAAGGAATTCCATATGAAATTTATCAAATTAGATCAAAAATCCCAAATTTGGCTCAAATCCGGCCCCCGGCCCACATCTCAGAATCCAATAAAAATCACAAACTAGAAAACCCATTCGCTCACGAGTCTATCCATATCAAATTCACCAATTTCCGACATGAAATGGCCATCCAAATCCCTAAAATCAACTCTCCAATTTTTTTTTCCATTTCTCCCCATTATAACCCCAAATTAAACGATAAAAATCAAGACATAATCATGGGATTTAACCAAATTTGAGTGAAGAACACTTACCCCAATCACTTCTCTGAAAATATCATCCAAAATTGGCTTCTCCCGAGCTCTCTAATGAATTTTGGAATTATGAACTCAAGCCCTCGTTTTTGAACTTGAACATTCTGCCTAGACGTTTCCTTCATCGCGATCGCGGAAACTGCCTCGCCATCGCGAAGCACAAAATGGACTGCCCTCATATTAACATTACGCAATCGCAGAACTACACGTGCGATCGCGAAGCACTGTTTGACCAACTCACGCAATCACGACATTCCTCACGAGATCGCATAGAACAATTCACCTCACCTCCTCACAGCTCGCCACCTCTACATGAACGCGGCACTGACCACGTGTTTGCGAAGCACATCAGCACCCAAGAACGCGATCGCGTCCCAATCTCTGTGATAGCGTAGCAAAAACTCGCCTTCGCTTCAAACAAGCCTACGCAATCGCGGCCCTCTCTTCGCGATCGCGAAGAACAACCCTTCTGCAAAAGAACACCAACAATTTCTGCCAACTTTCCAAGTCCTAAAATGTCCCGTTGGGCATTCGAAACACACCCAAGGCCCTCGGGACCTCAACCAAACATGCCAACACATCCCATAACATCATTAAAACTTAGTCGAGCCCTCGAATCACTAAAAACAACTCCAAAACACCAAACCAACCTTGGATTCAAGCCTAAGAACTTATAAACTTTCAAATTCCACAAACAATGCCGAAACCTATCAAATCACCTCCGAATGACCTAAAATTTTGCAAACACGTCACAAATGACACTACAGACCTACTCCAATTTCTGGAATTCCATTCCGACCCCGATATCAAGATTTCCATGTTCGCCAATTCAATCCTAATTCTACCACGGACCTCTAAATTACATTCCGAACACGCTCCTAAGTCCCAAATCACCTAACGAAGCTATCCAAACTATAAAAAATAAATTTCGAGATCATTTACTCATAAGTCAAATTCTGGTTGACTTTTCCAACTAACGCTTCCAAATAAGGGACTAAGTGTCTCATTTCACTCCATGACCACTCCGAACGCAAAACAACCAACACGATATGATGAAATATCGTTAAACAACATATAAAGAAGCAGAAATGGGGGAAACAGAGCGGTAACTCATAAAATGACCGGCCGGGTCTTACATCCTCCCCTCTTAAACAAATGTTCGTCCTCGAACGAGTCAAGAAACATACCTGAAGCCTCAAACATGTGTGGATAGCTGCTCCACATCTCCCGCTTGATCTTCCAAGTGGCCTCCTCCACCAGCCGACCTCTCCACTGCACTTTCACTTACGCTATATCCTTTGATCTCAACTTTCGGAGTTGCTGCCCCAAAATAGCCACTAGCTCCACATCATGTCAAATCACCATCTAAATGAACCGTGCTGAAATCCAAAACATGAGACGAATCGCCAATATACTCCCGGTGTATACAAATATGAAATACCGAATGCACACTCGACAAGCTAGCTGGAAAATCTAGCTCATAAGCCACCTCCCCAATCCTCTAAAACACCTCAAAAGGCCCAATGAAACGAGGACCCAATTTACCCTTCCTCCAAAATCTCATAACACCCTTCATGGGTGAAACCTTAAGTAGAACCTTCTCCCCAACCATGTAAGACACATCACGAACCTTCCTGCCAGCATAACACTTTTGTCTTGACTGCGCTGTATAAAGCCGCTCCTGAATCACCTTCACCTTGTCCAAAGCATCCTGCACCTGTCTGTACCCAAAAGTCTAACCTCACCCGGCTCAAACTACCCTACTGGAGATCTAAACAGTCTCCCATATAAAGCCTCATATGGAGCCATCAGAATACTCGATTGATAACTGTTTTTATATGCAAATTCTACGAGCGGTAGAAACTAATCCCATGAACCCCCAAAATCAATGACACAAGCGTGCAACGTGTCCTCCAATATCTGAATAGTGCGCTCGGACTGCCCGTACGTCTGAGGGTGAAAAGTTGTGCTCAACTCAACCTGAGTACCCAACTCTCGCTGCACGACCTTCCAAAACTTCAAAGTGAACTGAGTACCTCTATCTGAAATGATAGAAACTGGGACACCATGCAAGAGAACAATCTCTCGGATATAAATCTCTGCTAACCGCTCTGAAGAATTGGTAGTACACACAGGAATGAAGCGCGCCAACTTGGTCAGCCAATCCACTCACCCAAATAGCATCGAATTCTTCAAGTTCGTGGGAGACAACTACAAAATCCATGATGATCCGCTCCCACTTCCACTCTAGAATATCTAACTGCTGAAGCAAGTCATCTGGTCTCTGATGTTCATATTTCACCTGTTGATAATTGAGACACCGAACTACAATTCCCACAATATCCTTCTTCTTTCTCCTCCACTAATAGTGTTGTCTCAGATCCTGATACATCTTCGCGATGCCTGGATGGATGGAATACCGCGAGCTATTGGCCTACTCTAGAATCAACTCACGAAGCCCATCTACATTGAGCACATATATTCGGCCCTGCATCCTCAATACGCCATCATCACCAATAGTCATATCTCTGGCATTGTTGTGCTAAACTTTGTCCTTGAGGACAAGCAAATGAGGATCATGATACTAGCGCTCTCTAATGCGATCAAACAAGGAAGACTGAGAAACCACACAAGCTAAGACCCGACTAGGCTTCGAAATATCCAACCTCACAAACCGATTGGCCATGGCCTGAACATCAACTGCAAGAGGTCTCTCCCCAACAGGAATATATGTCAAACTGCCCATACTCATTGCCTTCCTACTCAAAGCATCGACCGCTACATTAGCCTTTCTCGGATGGTAAAAGATAGTGATATCATAATCCTTTAGCAGCTCTAACCATCTCTGCTGCCTTAAATTGAGATCATTCAGCTTGAACAATTGTTGGAGGCTACGATAATCAGTAAACATCTCGCAAGACACACCATAGAGATAGTGCCTCCAAATCTTTAATGTGTGAACAATGGCGGCAAACTCCAAACCATGAATATGGTAGTTCTTCTCATGGGGCTTCAATTGACGAGAAACGTAAGCAATCACTCTACCCTCTTGCATCAACACACACCCAATACCAACTCTCGAAGCATCACAATATACTGTATATGAACCTGAAACTGATGGCAAAACTAACACTGGAGTTGTGGTCAAGGCAGTCTTGAGCTTCTGAAAGCTCGCCTCACTCATCAGACCACCTGAATGGAGCACCTTTTTAAGTCAATTTGGTCAATGGTGATGTAATAGATAAAAATCCCTGAACGAACCGACAATAATAACCCTCCAAACCAAGAAAGTTGCGAATCTCTGTGGCTGAGGACAGTCTGGGCCAACTCTGAACCGCCTCTATTTTCTTCAGATCAACCTGAATACCCTCGCTGGACACCATGTGCCCCAAGAAAATCACTAAACTGAGCCAAAACTCACACTTGGAGAACTATGCATAAAGCTTCTCCTCCCTCAACCGCTGCAATAGTACTCTCAAATGCTCTGTGTTCTCCTCCTGGATACGTAAGTACACAAGAATATCATCAATGAACAATGAAAAATGAGTTGAGCTAAGGCCGAAACATATTGTTCATCAAATGCATGAATGCTGATGGGGCATTGGTCAGCCCAAAAGACATCACAAGTAACTCATAATGACCATATCGGGTCTTGAAAGCCGTCTTAAGAATGTTCGAGTCCCTGATCTTTAATTGGTCAATCTTGGAGAACACTCTCGCTCGCTGAAGCTGGTCAAATAAATTATCAATACGGGGCAAAGGATACTTGTTCTTGATTTTAACTTTGTTCAACTGCGTGTAATCAATGCATATCCTCATTGTTCCATCCTTATTCTTCACAAATAGAACAGTCGCACCCCAAGGCGACACACTGGGCCGAATAAACCCCTTATCAAAGAGTTTCTGAAGCTGCTCCTTCAACTTCTCCGTTGCCATACAAATACGGTGGAATAGAAATAGGCTGACTGCTCGGCACTGAATTAATACCAAAATCAATATTCCTATCTGGTGGCATGCCTGGCAGGTCTGTAAGTAATACATCCAAAAATCCGCTCACTACCGGGACTAAATAAATACTAGGAGTCTCTGACATCCCTCAGAAAAGCTAAGTAAGAAAGACAAACCTTCCCAACCATCCGCTGGGCCTTCAAAAACGAGATCACCCTACTGGGGACAAAATTAGTCAAACCTCGTCATTCAATCCATGGCATACCCAACATAGCCAACATCATTGTCTTAGCATGATAGTTCAAAATAGCACGATATGGAGATAACCAATCCATGCCTAATATCACATCAAAGTCCACCATATAAAGAAACAAAAGGTCCACTCGTGTCTCTAAACCCCCAACAGTCACCACAGATGACCAATATACATAGTCCACAACAACAATATTGACCACCAAAGTAGATACACGAACAAACTAAACAAGAGACTCACGGAGCGTATCGAAATAACAAGCAAAATACGATGACATATATGACAAAGTAGAACCAGGATCAAATAACACAGAGGCATCTCTGTGGAAAACTGAGACAATACATGCAATCACAACATCTGAGCAATAGCATCCGGTCTAGCTGGGAGTGCATAAAAATGGGCCTGACCACCACCTGATCGACCTCCCACTCTAGGTGAGCCTAGTTGACTGTCCTCCACCTCTAGCTGACTGGGTGGGTGGTGAAGTAACAAGTGCTTAAGTCGATGGTTGACTTCTTTGCTGAGGTGGACACCCAAGATGACGAGGACACTGCCTCTATCTATGCCCCAACTCTCCACACTCATAACAACCCCCTGGTGCTGGAGACGGGGACTGAAGGGAACCCCTAGCACCGGGATGACTAGAAGAAGAAGCTGGTATGGAAGAGCCCTGAACTGATGGAGCACGGGACGAACTCTGGGCTAGAAAATCACTAAGTGAGGAATGGCCCTAGTGAGAACTATGAGAACCATGACCCGATGATACCCTAAAATAACCTGGGCGAGCTGACTGAGCATGCCTGAATGGAATGCCTCTACTGTGCTGAAACTGACCTCCATCAGGAGTACCACTGAATCCTTCCTAACCACGAGGCCTCTAAGCCTCCCTCTCAACCTTCTCCTGACCACGAACCATCTCAATCTGTCGAGCTATTTCAACAACCTCATCAAAGGTAGCACCAGATACTCTCTTAGGTCATGAGCAATCGAAGCTAAAAACCGAGGCCATCTATAAACCTCATGATCCTCTCTCAGTCTGTGGGAATGAACTAGACCGTACTACGAGCCAACTCGAAGAACCGTATCTTATACTGTGTAACACGCCTATCACCCTGACGAAGCTGCTCAAACTGCCTTTTTAGCTCCTCTCGATGAGACTCAGATACAAACTTCTCCAGGAAGAGAACGGAGAAATGCTGCCAAGAAAGGGGTGCTGCGCCAACCGGCCTATGCCTCTCGTAAGCCTCCCACCAACTAAGTGTAGCCTCGGAGAACTGGAAGGTAATGAATGAGACCCCACTGGTCACCAGAATACCTGCAGTCCGAAGCATCCTCTAACACTTATCTAAGAAACTCTGTGCATCCTCACCCTCAGCACCACTAAATGACGGAGGCTGAAGTCTACCAAATCTCTCAAATCTGCGTTGCTCGTCCTCTGGCATAAGAAGAGCTACATAGTCCTGAGCAGATACAACCAACTGGGGTGGAGGTGCCCCCGGTGTCTGAAGTCCCTGCACGACCTGCTCAGGTGTGCGAGCGGCGGGAGTCTGAGTGCCTCCCCCGGCCTAAGAAGTAGCTGCAGATGTAGTAACTGAGACCGCTTGAGCCAGGACAGTGCACACTGATAGAATCTAGGCCAGGGCCTCCTGAAGGCCTGGGAAAATAATAGGCACAGCCGGTGCTTGAGCTGGTACTGCTGAAGTGTCCGCAACTGGGACCTGATCCTGAACTGGGGTGACTGGTGGATCTGTAGGTGCTACCCTAGCTGCTGTGTGGGCTACACCCCTGCCCCTACCACGGCCTCGACAACGTCGGCCCCAATTGGTGGTACTGATGGTCATCTGTCCTGAAAGCACGTGTCCTCACCATCTGTGAGAAAATAGAATAATAGAATTTTAGTTACTAGGATCAACAGATTCACATGACAGGAATTCAAGAATGTGAATTCTTTCCTAAAGGTTCTGCAGCCTCCCAAGGATAAGTGCAAATATCTCTGTATTGATCCGCGAGACTCTACTAAACCTGGTCATAACTCGTGAGACTTATGTAACCTAGGATATGATACCAACTTATCACGACCCTAAAACAGAGCCGGTCGTGATGGATCCTATCGTGAAACTAGGTCAGCCAACACAAATCCCAAATAAAACTATTAATTCATAAAAGATAGTTATAAGCGAATAATTGACAGTGTCTCATGACAAGCGTCTAAATAACCAGTGCGAAATAAAATAACATAAGCCCGACATCAGGGTGTCACAAGTCTCGTGCACCTACAAGATTTGTCTAAGTAGAAGAAAGGCTATCATAGCTAGAAATAGAATACTAATAACGGTCTGAAAAAGGTAAGAATGAGAAGTGCAGGGCTGCGAACGTCAAGCAGCTACCTTGTTGACTCTGGAGACCTGCTGGATGAACGATTAGCACTCACTATCGCGACCCGCAACTCCTGGATCTGCACATAAGGTACACATAGTAATGTGAGTATGCCAAGTTAGTAGGTAATAAAAGTAAATGCAAGCTGAGCAGTAACAAAAAATAGATAATTCCATGTCATAGTACTACAACAAATACAGTACAGTTCCAAAACAGTACAGAAATCGATTATCTTGTAAAACAAACTCAGTTTCAGTAAAACCCTTTTTCTTTTAAAAACATCTTTAAATGGTTTCAAACAAGTGATGAAATAGTGAGTAAAATGATTGAAACGTAAACAGCCCCTCGGGCAGGACATGTACCATAAACCGCCCCTCGGGCAAAATATCAATAGAACCAGCCCCTCGGGCTACCTCACAATCACTCGTAATTAGCCCATCGGGCAACAACATAAATCAAAAATAGCCCCTCGGGAAACATCACATCACTCACATTAGGTACCTGCGCTCACTGGGAGAGTTCAGACTCCGGAGGTTCTCCTACAGTCCAAGCGCTACAACAACCATCTCGTAGCATAATAATTCAGGCCCTCATCCTCTCATATATCACAAAACAGTACAACATGTTGTGGCTTGCAGCTTGATCCTATGATATCCTCACAACACAGGTACTCGACCTCACTCAGTCAGAAACCTCTCAAGCCACTCGGGCTACAGTGAAATAGGGTGCTCATCCCAAAATATCATTTATAATATCAAAATGGAGTAATAAGACTGAGTTGTGAAAACAGTAAATTGCGGCATGATTCAGTACAGATATTAAATCAAAACAGTGAGGACTAGTAATAAAAAGTCCCCTAAGGATCCAAACAGCTTGGTATTCAGCCCAAATATGGCATTCAGCCCAAAACATATTAATTCTTTCCAAAACACAATAATATCAAATAGTTTTCAGTCAAATATGCGACTTGTTAGTCGTACGAGATGGACCAAGTCACAATCCCCAACGGTGTACTCCCCCACGTTCGTCATCTAGCGTGTGCGTCACTTCAAAGTTGTGAAATAAGGTAAAATTCGGGGTTTCATACCCTTAGGACAAGATTTATAGTCATTACTTACCTCAAATCGATCAAAGCTCTAACCCCGCGATGCTCTTGTCTCTCGACTCAGTCTCCAAATACACCGAATCTAACCAAAATCTGTATATTATCAACAACATACGCTAAAGGAATGAATTCCAAATGAAATTTATCAAATTAGACCAAAATTTCGAATTTGGCTCAAATCCGCTCCCCGGATCCACGTCTCGGAATCCGATAGAAATCACAAAACTGGAATTCAAGCCCCCGTTTTTAAACTTAAACATTCTTCCCAGACGTTTCCTTCATCGCGATCGCGGAAACTGCCTCCCGACCGCGAAGCAAAAAACGGACAGCCCCTCACATTAACCTTACACGATCGCGAAACTACACACCCGATCGCGAAGCACTATTTGACCAACTCATGCTTGCGAACTTCCTCATGCGATCGCATAGAACAATTCACCTCACTTCCTCACAGCACGCTACCTCTTCGCAAAAGCGGCACTGACCACGTGTTCGTGAAGCACATCAACACCCAAGAACGCGATCACGTTCCAATCTCTGTGATCGCGTAGCATGAACTCGCCTCCCTCCAAACAAGCCTAAACGATCGCGGCCCTCTCTTCGCGATCGTGAAGAACGACCCTTCTTCAACAGAACACCAGCAATTTCTGCTAACTTTCCAAGTCCTAAAATATCCTGTTGGGCATCCGAAACATACCCGAGGCCCTCGGGATCTCAACCAAACATGCCAATATATCCCATAACATTATTCAGACTTAGTCGAGCCTTCAAATCACTCAAAACAACTCCAAAACGCCAAACCAACCTCGGATTCAAGTCTAAGAACTTATAAACTTTCAAATTCCACAAAAAATGTCGAAACCTATCAAATCATCTCTGAATGACCTGAAATTTTGCACACACGTCACAGATTACACTACGGACCTACTCCAATTTTCGAAATTTCATTCCGACCCCAATATCAAGATTTCACTGCTGACCGGAAACTCCAAATTTTTAATTTCGCCAATTCAAGCCTAATTTTACCACGGACCTCCAAATTACATTCGAACACGCCCCTAAGTTCCAAATCACCTAACGAAGCTTTCTGAGCTGTAAAAACTAAATTCCAAGATCATTTACTCACAAGTCAACTTTCGATTGACTTTTCCAACTAAAGCTTCCAAATAAAGGACTAAGTGTCTCATCTCACTCAATGACCATTCCGAACACAGAACAACCAACACGATATGATGAAATACCGTTGAACAACACATAAAGAAGCAGAAATAGAGAAAACGGAACGGTAACTCATGAAACGACCGGCCATTACATAGGGTTTAACATTCAAGTGCACCATTTATTACTCAGTTACTTGATTCACCTATTACTTTCGACGTTGTATTATTTTCTAATTGTAATCTCTTAATATGCCAGGATCAATATCTTTGTGTTCTGCATCTTGCTTTACTGATTTAAATGATACTACTACTTTTGGTCTATATTATACTTATGTTTAAAAGGTTCTGGCACACTCTTTAACTAAGATATTTAATAACCTTAATTATAAGAGCATTCCCCGACATACCTATTATATTCGTTTTAAGCACCTCGTTAATTAACATCCGATATATAAATTGAAGCATTATGGTGAATTTGGGAAAACATAAACAAATACTTCTTGATTCTCTAAAATGCCAAATATATTGAAATAAATTCAGTTTGTTCAAACAAGTAGTACTTGAAACCTAAAGGAGTTGCTTACACTTGAAACTTAAATCCTTTTATCTTTTTCTCTTAAAATAGACAAATACTTCTGAAGATTGGAATCTGTTAGTTTCGAATTTAACAATGTGAGCTTGTTACAACATTGTCACTGCTATACAACTTCTCCTTCTTAAGTATGTACTAATAGTTGTGTCAGATAACCCGTGATAACCAGATAGGTCATTTTGAGTTTTAGGCTTTATTTTTGTATTTTGAGAACTCGATTAGCTCCTTTTAGTCTTTCTTGATTTGCGTGCACAATCTGTGTCTTTTTCCCGAAGCTTTTTTTATGTGAAAAATTGAAGAAAATATGAATTTTAGCCTTAAAATAATTTGAGTTGACGATGGTCAATATTCTATGTAAACGAACCCGGAGCAGTGTTTTGATGTCCCGGTGGGTCCGTATCGTGATTTGGGATGGCGTATGCCCGGAATTGAATTCGAAGTCCCTAACTCGATTTAACGTGATTTGTTGAAAACTAGTAAGTTGAAGGTTTAAAGAATTCCTAAGTTTGACCGTAAGTTGATTTGTTGCTATCGGTTTTGGTTTTGATTCTGAAACTTGGTATAGGTTCATTTCACTATTTATGACTTGTCTGCAAAATTTGGTGCATGGTGTTGATTTGACGTGATTCGGACGTCCGATGTTAAATTTGAAAGTTCATAAGTTTTTTTGAAAATTTCATACATTTTGATATCCGATTTGTAGTTCTAGATATTGTTTTGGTGTTTTGATCGCGCGAGCAAGTTTGTATGATATTATTACACTTGTGTGCATGTTTAGTTTAGAGCCCGAGGGGCTCGGGTGAGTTTCCGATAGACTACAAATTGATTTTGAACTTAGAGGGTCTGTTGGTTGGCTGATATCTGGTGTGTGACGTTGCTTCGCGATCGCGAAGCTACTCTCGCAATATTGAAGAGGAAGTTGGGCTTGGGGGCAGATTTGTTCATCGCGAATACGATGGCTAGGTCGCGAACGTGAAGCATTGGAGGGGTTACCCTTTACGAATGCGACCAGCCTCTCCCAAACGCATAGGGATAAGGGGACCTGGGAAGGGACGTGACTGTTACTCTATGCGAATGCGAGCCCTGGCTCGCGAACGCGATGACCAAGGGGGTGAAGCCTTCAAGAAAGGGTGAGGAAGATCGCGAACGTGTAGGCCATTCTGGCTGTTGTGCATCGCGAACGCGTCAGGCCCTTCACAAAAGTGAACTGGCGCTCAGTGACTTAAATATTCCAAAGTCGGGATTTAACCTATTCTTCCTAATTTTCAAGTTTGAGCTCGGCCTAGACGCAATTTTGAAGAGAAATTTCATCCCAACTTTATAGGTTAGTAGATTTTAATAGTTTTCTTCCATTTCCATCAATACCCATTGATTCTAAACATTAATCTATGTTTTTTATGGTAGAAATTGAGAATTTTATAAAATTGAGATTTAGACCTCAAATTGAGTTCAAATTTCGAAACTAATCACATTATCGGGCTCGGGACTGAATGAGTAATCGGGTTTTGGTCCTAATCTCAGGTTTTGACCAAGCGGGCCCGGGGTTGACTTTTGTTGATATTTTCCAAAAATCATTAAAGATTGAATCTTTTTACCTCGTGGGTAGTTTCTAAAGCTTATTTTGAATTTTTTGAACTATATTTGGTTAGTTCGATTGCTTTGGAGGTGAATTTTAGAAGAAAGGCCCCGATTGAGCAGGGATTTGATTGTGGAGTGAGGTAAGTGCCATGGTTAACCTTGACTTGAGGTATTAGGACTTGTTAGTCTATTTGCTATGTGGTTTATGTGTAGGAACAACGTATATATGAGGTGACAGGTACTTATGTGTTGTTATTGAGTTAAAGCATGCGGGTGGAACTTGCTTCCTTGTATTTTATTGCTTTTTCAATTATGATATCCATGTTTAGGTTAGATTAGATTATTTGTTTCGTAATCATTGCCCTTTTATAATTAGAAAATATTTCTAAAAGTTGAAGTTTGGTATCTTAGCATCATATTTGACGTTAAATATATTCTCCGCATTATTTATTACTCAAATTCATATTATCATTGTTGCATGATGAGGAAGAGAGTAAAATCCCAAAGGGTGATGTCATGTCATTTATATCATTTATTCATTATTAGATGATGAGGAAGAGAGTAAAAGCACGAAGGGTGATGTTGTGCTATCTCATTTATTCATTATTATATGGTGAGAAAGAGAGTAAGCACATGAAGCGTGACGTTGTACCATTCATCTCATTTATTCATTATTATTTGTTGAGGAAGAGAGTAAAAGCAAGGCTGATGTCGTGTCATTCATATCATTTATACATTATTACATGGCGAGGAAGAGAATAAAATCACAAAGGGTGATGCCGAGCCATTTCCATATCATTGGTTTAACAGATTTAGTGGTTGGTGATTTACTTGGTTACTTCGTGATTTCATACCTGTCATAGCTGTTATATTTTCCCCCTTCTTGCATATCCCCTCCCAGTTTGTATGTTACCATTCTCCATATTTATTTTTGCTTTATATATACTTTTGCAGGTTTATTTAGGTAGGTGTTGTCACTACCTCATCGAGGTTAGTCTCAACACTTATGGAGTACATTAAATCGGTTGTACTCATACTATACTTCTGCACTTCTTGTGCAGATATTGGTGTGAGCATATGATTTTACCCCGAGTAAAAGAATTCCAAGATCAAAATAAATAACTTTTGGTTACAATATTTTCAACTCGTTTGAAATACCAGTGTTGGCTAATTGGATGAATGAAGATAAAAAGGAAATTAATTAGGAAAATGCCATTAGAAATTATAGGACAAATACTAGGAAATTTGGAAAATAAATATAAAATGATAATAATAAAATAAAATAAATAATAAAATACATCAGAAAATAATAAAATAAATACAAAATTGAAAAATACAAAAACAAAGTAAAAAACTAAAATACAAATACAATACAAAAATTGGGCCAAATATTAAAAGAGATGCATGCAATGCAAATAACGGACCAGGCCCAGTCATTTTGGCCCAGTATCGCCCACCCGGTCTCTCAACCAAACGACGACGTTTAGGCTTTAGCAATCTGGGCCGTTGATTCAGCTAATCAACGGATCAGATGAAACGGTGCCTAATTAAATGAAACGACGTCGTTTGAGTCAAGTAATCACAGCCGTCCATCTCGCTTGATCAAACGGACGAGACTAAGCGTGACTTAAACGAAACGACGTCGTTTGGTCAATTAAATCTCGACCGTCTAATTCACATGATCCAACGGTCGAGAACTGAAGAGACATATACATGTATATATCATCGTCTCTATAGGCTTTAGAGACAGAACCTTCGTCTTCCTCGTACAAACTCTCGCCGGACTGTCTCGCCGGCGGGAGTCGCTACCAACGCCGATGCCCTTCAAATTAACACCATAAATAGCTCCCATCACCCTCTATCCACTCCCATAAGTATTTTCCTTCGAATCTTTCCCCAAGCCTTCGAATATAGCTTTTTGTGTCGCCGGAACCCTACTCCGGCGAACACAAAGTATGCCAAACTGACCCAAAATTACACCATAGCATCGCCTAGACCTCCTCTACCCATATATAGTGGTTTCTTGGCTCGAATATGGCCAGAACCACTCAAATATGACTTCAAAACTTTCTGCTTCTGAAAATCATCTTAATCCATCTGATTCTGGACCACAACATACTTAACCATGTGTTTTCCTTTGGAAAACACATGGTTCGGTATGTTGCGTGTCAAGAATCTCAAAGGATTCTGTCAAAAAAAATCTCGAGGATTCTGTTAAAATAAGTGATTCAAGGCCATGCAAAAGTGGTAAGAATCTCTTGATTAATTTTTACGAATTACCTGATTTGTTTTTGTTATTTTCTTTTTCTCTGCTTCATCTCTTTTCTTTAGAGTTAGTAAATTTCTTTAGTTAAACCATTGGTCGAATTATAAGTAGCCTAGTATATTCAGTAGCTTTAGCCTTCACAATTAGTTAAAGGGTGGTTTAGACTTTGATTGTTTGGTTATAGCTGAAGTATAGAGAATGGTTTAAATTCAGTATAGAGGGAAAATCATCAGTGTTATTGATTGGTAAAATTCAGAACATTATAAGGGTAAGTTGGGGATGGGAAATGGTATTGTTACCAAACAGTGGTAATTGTAAAGGCACCATGGGGGTATTAGAGGAATTAGAATAGGAAGTGATCTTTCTAGAATGGACTAAATTGTGATACTCAGTAAAAAACATTGAACTTACGTGAATTAGAAGTTATATGTTAAGGGACCTAATTGACTTTTTAAAAAAGGACTAAAAAGAAAATTAAAAATTTGAGGAGCCCTCTGGGGTTGCCTATAAATGGCATGCAAATGCCTTGAAGAAAGGGGGTCAGAAAAGGGGGTTCGGAAAAAAGAGTTAGAAAAAGAGGTTAGAAAAAAAAAGGAGAAAAAGAAGAAGGTTCTGAAAAT
>MU731764.1:6112-60633 GCA_026770625.1 Nicotiana glauca
AAATGCACGGGGCCCTCAAATAATTGCTATAAAATTTTTAGATTCGGAAGGACCATTTAGCTAATTTCACGGTCTTTCCCAAAGTAATAAGACATAGATATCTTAGGCATAACTTTAATATACATTCTTAAGTACGGGTGCACATTTATGTGACCTAAATCCTACTCTCAACGAAGTTGAAATGTATCTAAAGCCACAGGCGTACTGGTACAATGTGGTTAAGAAATGCATTTTTCACAATGTTGCAATTCTTTAAAAATTGAAAAGCGGAACACTAATGCACCTAATTAAAATATATAATTGAAATCAGATAAAAGCAAATACTATAGTTGAGCGACCGTGCTAGAACCACGGAATTCGGGAGTGCCTAACACCTTCTCCCGGGTTAACAGAATTCCTTATCCGGATTTCTAGTTCGCAGACTGTAACAGAGTCAAACTTTCCTCGGTTCGGGATTAAACCGGTGACTTGGGACACTATTATATTCTCAAGTGGCGACTCTAAAAAATTTAAATAACTACTCCCGTTCCGATTGTCCTTAAATTGGAAAAAACTCCTCTACGCCTTCACGGGTATAGTAGTGTTTTAAAAAAGGAGGTGTGACAAAACTTATAAGTGGTTTTAAGGATATGTAAGTTTACCTATCACCAATTTATAAATATGATGATTAATAGTAGAAATAAACAAAAAAGTAAAGTAAACCAGTATTGAAATGCAATCCGGCCCGCGAGCTAGGTCGCCTTGGAACTGAGTGAGTGAGAGTAGAATTTTGAAACCAACTGATGAACAAGAGAGTATAAGAGAAAAGATTATTTATTGCTTTGATATACGTGAATATAAGATCATTATAAAGGGTTAAGACCCTCTTTATATAGTAGAGGAATCCTATTTACAGTATAATTCTAATTACGGAAGGAAATCCCATGATTAGCTAAATAACCATCCTTGATTTGATATGTTCAAAGATTTCCACCGTGATTCTCGACCAGTCACGGATATCTCGTCTTTCCGTTATTATGCTATCTTCGGTCTTGCTTGAGTTCGATCTCGATCATTACTGTTCTCGATCTTGACAGGTACCTCGAATCCCGAACTCGGTACCTTATCCTCGTGTCTCGGCCTGACATGCTGTGGGGCTGATCTTCAACCCATCCCTTGGTCTCGATTAATCAGCAAAATTAGGCCATCCCAATTTTAATCGTATACAGATAGTCCCCTTGTTTCTTGGAGTGTAATGACAAGAAACTAATTGAATATTCGAATTTACCCCCGGTTAACCATGACGTAAGCATCATGATGTAAGCGGCATGAGTAACCGAAACGTCCCATCGATTTAGTTTCCCAAGCATTTATGGCGCGTCAGTTGCCAGTCAACCATCAGTAATTTTGAATAGTCGCCGTGAAACCCATAAATATGCTTCTTTTCCACTTCTTCAAACTTTACTTCCAATCTCTTCTGCTCCAATCTTCAAAGTTCTTTGCATTCACCAAGTATTTCATCTACAATTCTTCATGTTTCATTGCTAAGCTTTTTTCAAAACACCAACTATCTTGATCCCCGTTCTTCCTTGTTCATAGATAAAAAAATGGCCAAAACATCTAAAACTGTTCCATAGAAGGAAAAGGCTTCTTCATGAAAGTCTGTCGGCGCCGCGGCCACAGCAGAATATCCCCTTGCGGACTTTGTTCCGATGAAGTGTACCACCGCTGCTGATTTCAAGGTGGAGAATATACCCTCAGCAGCGGGTCGATGTGAACCAATGTCGAGGTACGTGTGTACAATTACAGAAGGTCTCCTCGAGAAGGTAAAAAAGGAGTGCAAGTGGGTAGGCAAGGATGTAGTAGTGCCTAGCCCCGAGGAATCCATCACAACTACAAGGAGGGGTATCTGAGTGTCTACACCTATCCCTTCACGATAAGTCTCGTAGACCCTATCGTTGGTTCTGTTTGAAAGAGGTACGATGTCACTTTGGCCAAACCCACTTGTCGTTCGGGAGCATCGTGATCTTCCTCCAATTTTTTGTAAGCAAGATCGAGGGTTCCTTTTACCCTCGATCACCTTATGCATCTCTATGACCTCTGACTTTATCGTGGAGGCATGATCAAGCTCCACCGCTGAGCCACCATACCCTCATTCTCGAGCATATATGAGTCTCGAGACTAAGGTTAGATGGGAAGACTCGTCCGAATAAAGACTTAGGATTGAATCCCTGCCAGAGATATGTTGTTCCCATAAAAGTGGAACATGAAACGTAAGTACTTCTTAGCCTTTTGAATATCTATTCCTATCATTATACTTTCTTGTCTTCCCCTCATCTATCAATATCTTTTTTTGTGTTGCAGCTAAGGTCGTTGTGCCGGAAATAATCTCCGACCTGAGGCAATGGGTTGAGGGATTGGTTTCACAAAAAACTTATTCCGAGCGTGCTTGGACGGAGTTGTCAAGGGGCCAATGGGAGGCTCGTAATCATGGTAATCTTCTTTCCTTAGAAAGGTTTTCATTTGGGTTTTGTTATTGTACTTACTCCTACTTTTCATTTTATAGGATTCGGGAAGGATGTGCCAATGAGGCCCCTCTCTACTGAAGAACAGGCACTCATTTCCCTATCTTCCTCAAAGCAGGGCAAAGAGAAGAAAAGGAAGGAGGCTCCGAGTTCCCCAAGCCCAGAAAAGAAAAGGCCGGCAATGCAGCCCCATAAGCCTAAGTGGGATGTTATCCACGTAACTATAGAGTCCACCCACCAGCTATTGGATGAGACCAAAGATGAAGATGGAGAAGAAGAAAGCAATAGATTGGCGCCTCATGCGCGAGCTGGCGCTAAGATTCGAGGAGCCATTGGACCAGCGACAGCCAAAACTGCTTTGCCCCAATTTGATGGGTCTGAGCCAGAAAAAACCGAATATGCTTTATCTCGAGGTGGGGAGACCATCGAACAGGAGATCAACACCGGTGCACAGACGAGTATCGAATCCCCTCAGAATGAAGATGATGCCTCTAAAGACCCACTTGGGAAATAGAGATCGGAGGCTCTTCCTTGTTCCCTCCAGTTCCGGATTAGATGATACGTGATGCTTAGGCTATGGAGACTTGTCATGATGGAGAGGCCAATGAAGCAAAAGACTTTTTTGGCAGCTACTTTATTAAAGTGGAAGATGTCATCGGTCTGAGTGACTTGGTCATACCGAGGAAGAGCTCAAATGGGGCATCCTCGAGCTTTAAACTAACCAACAAATTTCTTGTTCCCAGCGTCGATCTTGAGCATAAGCGGCCACTTGTTATCTCCATCCCAGAAGATATCCAAGTTTTCTCTACCCCCTAGGGGTAGCTAGCTATCTTTGATGTTTGATCACTGAAGAAACCCAAGCCAAAATGGATGTAGTGGATGTTGCATGCTTGTTGAACGAGGCCCGACACGCTCTGAATCGGGTAAGTTCAAGGGCCATTATCTTTTTTATGACTTTGAATTGTAATTATCTATAACATTTTATTCTTTTCTCGTACGCTTTGGTGTTGCATCATGAAGCCTTTCTTCGAATTCGAGAGGAGCGCAAGGTCGAAATTCAGGGTCTCACTGAGAAATACAATACTTACATGCTTCTTAGTGAGAAGCTTTAGGTAGACATGGTGGAGGCTCGAGATGTGAATGAAGAGATGGTCGAGCAGGTATTCCGAGTTCTTAATAATAGTGAGGATGAGTCGGAGGTAACAACTAACAATCCCATTCTGCAGGTTCGACAGAGGCCCGAACAAATCAAGGGCCTTCAAGAGAAAACAGATAAAGTGTGAGCCGAGGATGAATAGTTCAAGGTATGTATGGATATCTTGGATGCACAAAAGGAGACCGTTCAAGTAGTTATATATTCCACCAAGTCACAACTTCGATGTATAAGGGATAATGCCTTGGTCCAGGCGAAGAAGGTCGAGGAGCTCGAATCCAATTTGGCCAACTTGGCCAGGGAGCTTGAGGTTGCCAGATCTAAAGTGGTCGTGGCCAATACTAAGGCCCAGGCTACTACTACTCAATACAAAGTTAATGCCGAAGCCACCCTCGATTAGGCTAAGGTCATGGTAGATCATTCGAAATGGCAGGTTTGAAGGGAGGCTCTCGAGGGGGTTCTTGCTAAGAGTTTTGACATATCTGCTAAACTTGAGATCGCCAAGGCTGAGGAAGCAAAGGCTCGGAATTTAGCATTTCCTGATGAGGATTTCGAGGATGTAAGCGAATCTTGTGGAGAAGACTCCGAAGGCGAAGAAAATGCTCCCAAAGAAGACTAGGCCTTTAGGATTAGTAGTGTTTCTTTTAAGAAAGTTTTGGCCTTTGTAAATGATTTTTTATATATAAATGATCTTCTTTCCCTTCTCATTTTTGTTTTATTTACGCTTTATGAAATTACATCCATAGGTTTGAGGCTTAGGCAATTTGGACCGAAATTGAACTAATGCCGAGTGAGTGCTTGTTTGAACTCGAAGTAGGGTAACCCTTAGGTTTTTTAATTGAGTGAGTATGATCCCTCGAACGCAAAACGAAAGATGGCCCTTTTTGCATTAGGTCGATGTGTCCTTAGTAAAAAGATTGTCTTTTTCCCCTTTTCGACTTAAAAGTTCATTGTTAATTATACAAAATTTGTTATGCCTTAGCACGGAATAAGGAATTGTTCGAGAGTTCGAACAATTTTTCATTCATTAGGGTTCTTGAGGCTCTATATTATCAAAGCCCTTTGTCATTTTACCGAGGGTAGACTTTTTAACCGGTTTATGAGAATATTTGAAGGCCTATTTATTACGGAATTCGGATGTCTCCGAACCACGTTTATTTGGTCGTAGACTTTTTATTTGGGACTTGACTCTTAGGCTTATTTTACCGTTCACTTCGAGCTTTCCCGAATGTCAGTCCCTGAGTGGGGTGGCCATGATCTGTAGAAAACCGAGGGTCGTCTTTTAAGGTCTTATGATCTTGAAGTTTTAATAATTCGATCTTGTTTGTTTTTCGGACGTCAGTCCCTGAGCATGGGTTTTCATTATGATCGGACCTTAAGCCTGTTTACACAATATAAAGAGTATGAAATTGTAAAGTAGAAATATTTTCTAAGGTATGAGATATCAGCAAGGGAAAATACTTATTCCAATAGATGATTATACATGTGTACATGTTTGATTTTAAGGCTCGAGTAACCTATATGGGCACGATTCATTCGACTGTTTGGCCCTTACAAAATTTACCTATCGAGACCCTGTTGTTACGAAATAATTCGAGGTTGATTGTAAAGAAGCCTCAGATACTGTTGAATTGTTCTAAGTTAGCACGTTCAATGGTTGTCTCGTTAAAAACCTCGCCGGAAAACCCAATTTGAACAAAATCGGTCTAAGGGAAAAGACTGCAATGCGTGCTTTCTGACCTAAAGACTCCGTGTTGAAGGATCCATCATCGTTCCTAATAGAACACCTGCAATTGTTTAGCTTAGAATATAAATGAAAATAGAGAAGGTCGTAACGTAGCAGTAGTATCGCTTTAGGAGTGATGCATTCCAATTGTTTGGTAGTTGCTCGTCGTTTATCGTGCCGAGCTTGTAGGATCCCTTTTTGATAATATCAAGGACCTAATATGGTCCTTCCCAGTTTGGACCCAGTTTTCCTTCATTCGGGTTTTAAGTGTTGAGGGTGACTTTTCTCAGAACCAAGTCCCCTATTTTAAAATGTAGAATTGGTTTTTCGGTTGTAGTACCTTTCGATCTGCTATTTTTGTGCGGCCAATCGAACGAGGGCAGCCTCGCGTCTTTCATCCAATAATTCTAGGATCGTGTTCATTGCCTCATTATTTGTTTCTTCTGTTGCATATCGAAACCTAAGGCTAGGTTCTCCGACCTCGGCCGAGATAAGAGCTTCGGCACTATAGACCAAAGAGAACGGTGTTGCCCCCTTACTGGATTTTGACATCATGCGGTACACCCAAAGAACCTCGGGCAATATTTCTATCTATTTTCCCTTAGCGTTGGTCAATCTTTTCTTAAGATTTTGAATGATGGTTTTGTTGATCGATTTGGCTTGTCCATTCCCGCTGGGATGGTATGGCGATGATAGAATCCTTTTGATCTTGTGATCCTCAAGAAATTTAGTTACTTTTTCGCTGGTGAATTGCTTTCTGTTGTAGCACACAATATCGGCAAGCACCCCGAATCGACATATAATGTGGTCCCATATGAAGTCTATGACTTCTTTTTCTCTGACTTTCTTGAAAGCCTCTACTTTAACCCACATAGAAAAATAATCAGTCATAAACAAAATAAACTAAGCTTTACCTGGGGTCGATGGTAAAGGGTCGACGATGTCCATTCTCCATTGCATGAACGACCATGGGGATAAGACCGAGTGGATCTGCTCCCGGGGATTATGAATCATCGGTGCATACCTCTAACATTTGTCGCACTTCCGAATGGACTCTTTTGTATCCTTTTCCATATCAGCCCAATAGTACCCTGCTCTAATAACTTTGTGAACCAGTGATTCGGCACCGGAGTGGTTCCCACGAGTGCCTTTGTGAATTTTGCGTAGGACGTAGTCGGTGTCTCCTGCCTCCAAATATATTGCCAATGGCCCATTGTACATCCTCCTGAATAACTTTCCATCCCCGGCTAGAGTGAACCATACTACCTTCGTGCGTAGAGTCCTTGACTCATTCGGGTATGATAGGAGCTTCCCGTTCTTCAAATATTCTATATACGTGTTTCTCCAATCCCAAGTCAAATTTGTATAGTTTATTTGTGTGGCCCTCCTCGATTAATTATCTCGAGAGTTGTACGACAGTCCCCGAGTTAAGCTCGTCAGATGACCCCATGTATTCAAGGGTACCGGCCTCGTTGTTCTATTCTCGAGGTATGTGTTGTAAGGTCCACTCCTTAAATCGATGTAAAGTTACCTGTAGTTTGTCCAAGTACCTCTGCATTCGATCTTCTCGGACTTCGAACGTTTTGTTGACGTGGTTTACCACAAGTAGGGAATCATATTTGGCCTTGATGACTTTTGCTCCCAAACTTTTATCCAGCTCGAGACCTGTAATCATGGCCTCGTTGTTAGTTAACTTTGAAGTTTTGATAGATTTTCTAATTATGTTACCCATGGGAGGCTTAAAAATGATGCCTAGCCCGAACTCTTTCACGTTCGAAGTGCAGAGGGTCCACACCCCCGACGATGTATCCAATTTTAATAATAGTTCCTTTTCGACCTTGGGTACGAGAGTTGGCGTGAAGTCAGCCACGAAGTCTACCAATATTTGAGACTTGATGGTTGTTCGGGGTTGATACTCAATATCATACCCGCTAAGTTCTACGGCCTATTTGGTCAATCGCCCCGAATGTTCGCGTTTATGCAAAACATTTCGAAGGGGATAGGTAGTTACAACACATATTGGGTGACATTGGAAATATGATTTTAATTTCTTAGAGGCACCTATTAAAGCAAGCACTAATGTTTCTAAGTGAGTGCACCTAGTTTCGGCCTCACTTAAGGTCTAACTAACATAGTAAACAGGGAATTGCGTACCTTGTTCTTCTCGGAATAGGATCCCACTTACCGCTATTTCTGAAACCGCCAAGTATAAGTAGAGGTGCTCATCAATTTTCGGGGTGTGAAGCAGTGGAGGACTTGAAAATATCGTTTTAGTTCTTCTAAGGTTTGTTGGCATTCTGGGGTCTATGCAAAATTGCTCTTCTTCTTAAGTAGTGACAAGAATCAGTGATTTCTATCCAAGGATCTCGAGATGAATCGCCCTATAATGGCTATGTGCCCGGTCAACCTCTGCACGACCTTCACATTATCTACGACTTTGATATCCTCGATAGCTTTGATTTTATTGGGCTTGATCTTGATTCCCCGATTAGATACCATGAAACCGACAAACTTGCCCGAGCCGACCCCGAATGCACACTTTTCAGGGTTGAGTTTCATGTCGTACCTCCTTAGTATATCGAAAGTCTCCTGCAAATATTTCAAATGGTTCTCTGCTCGCAGGGAATTAACTACCATGTCATCAATATAAACTTCTATAGATTTCCCTATTTTTTCTTTGAACATTCGATTTACTAGGCATTGATAAGTTGCACCAACATTTTTTAGTCCGAATGGAATTACATTATAATAATAGGTGCCGTATTTAGTGATAAACGAAGTCTTTTCCTGATCCTCCGGATTCATCTGTATTTGATTATACCTGGAGTAGGCATCGAGAAAATTGAGAAACTCGTGGTCGGCTGTGGCATCGATTGTGCGATCATTGTTCGGCAAAGGGAAGGAATCCTTAGGGCAGACCTTGTTCAAGTCCTTATAGTCTATGCACATTCTAAGTTTATTTCATTTCTTAGGGACTACCACTACATTTGCTAACCATTCGGGATATTTTACTTCCCGAATGGACCCTATTTTGAGAAGTTTGGCTACCTCATCCTTGATTAATGTATGCTTAACCTCGGATTGGGGTCTTATCTTTTCCTTTACTAGATAGAACTTTGGGTCCAAGATTAGTCGATGGGTGGTGATCTCTAGTGAGATCTATCGACATGGGACCAAGAAAAATAATCTATGTTATCTAAAAGGAATTGAATAAGTTTTTTCCTGAGCTCGAAAGTTAACCCCGTGCCTAGGTATACCTTTCGATCAGGCAGATGTTCGATCAGTATGATTTGTTCCAGCTCTTCGACCATTGACTTTGTTGCGTCAAAATCATCAGGGATTATGAAGGTTCGAGGTATAATATAATCATCATCCTCAAAAGTTTCCCGCTTCTCCAATCGAGCCGATGTCGTTGACAGTGGTTGCTATTTGACTTCCTTCGACTCTGATCCCTTTATTGATGAAAGCACCGATACTAGTATCACTTCATCGATTGCAAACATTTCTTTGGCGGCGGGTTGTTCACCATACACCGTTTTGACTCCTTCCGATGTTGGGAACTTCAGGACTTGATGAAGTGTCGAGGGCACTGCCCTCATGTTATGGATTCAAGGCCTTCCAAGTAGTGCTTTGTACCTCATGTCACCTTCTATCACATTGAACTTTGTTTCTTGGATGGTCCCAACTACGTTCAATAGTAAAATGATTTCCTATTTGGTGGTTTCACTTGCCATGTTGAAGTCGTTAAGTACTCGATATGCGAGCTCAATTTGATCTTGGAGGCCCAGTTGCTCTACGACCCTTGATCGAATAATGTTTGCCAATCTACTTGGATCAATCAACACACGTTTAACTTGAATTTTATTCATAAGGATAGATATTACCAGTGCGTTGTTGTGAGGTTGTTCGATCCCTTCTGCATCCTCGTCTTTGAAAGACAAGGTTTCTTCTGGTAAGTAGTCTCAAGTTCGTTTTTCCCTTATGATCGTCACCTTGGTGTGTTTAAATACCGGTCCTTGAGGAACATCGACTCCTCCAACGTTCATGTGAATCGCATGTTATAGCTCTTCCTGCTCGTTCTGTCTGTTTGAATCCCTATTTTTGAAGTGGTTCTTGGCTCGATCACTTAAAAATTCTCGAAGGTGTCCCTCGTTGAACAATCAGGATACTTCCTCTCTTATGTGTCTCCAATCTTTTGTTTTATGGCCATGGGTTCTATGATACTTGCAAATTTGGTTTGGGTTTCTTTATGCCAGATCGATATGTAGAGGTCCAGGCCACCTGGTGTCTTTGGTACTCCCAATGATCGATACTATGGCAGAAGCATCTACGCTGAAGTAATATTCTAACAATCGAGGTGCTTCTTTGGACCCGACATCCCTATCGAAACCACTTTAGCTCATGATCCCTCGAGAGCTTTGTCCCCGATCATTCCTTCTATCATTCTGAATGGGGTTGTGTTCAGACCCCCTATTTCTCTGATCTCGCCCGTATGACTGATATCGATCTCTATTCGATCGTGTTTCCCGATCGACGTCCTTTTTAACTCTGTCCACGGGCCTATTGGGATAAATCAAACCAATTGGATCCCCTAGTCGATCGTCTTCGACCCTAATCTTCGACTGATATCGATTATGTACATCGAACCAAGTGACGGCTGGATATTCGACCGAATTCTGCTTTAATTTTGAGAAGCTACGGAACGCTGTTCGTTGAGACCTTAAGTGAAGGCTTGAACTGCCCAATCATCGGTGACTAGTGGCAAATCCATTCGTTCCACTTGATATCAATATACGAATTCCATGAGCATCTCGTTGTCTTTTTGCCTTACCCTGAATAGGTCCAACTTTCTAGTTGCAACCTTAGTGGCTCCGGTGTGCGCCTTTACAAAGGAATCTGCAAGCATAACAAATGAATCAAAGAGTTAGGTGGAAAATTATGATACCATATCATAGCACCCTTCGATAGAGTTTCTCTGAATTTATTCAGCAACACTGATTCAACCTCATGATCTTCCAAGTCATTTCCATTAATGGCGCTTATATAAGAGGCTACGTGTTCGTTTGTATCTATCATTCTGTTATACTTCGGAATCTTGGGCATACGGAACTTCTTCGGGATTGGCTTCAGAGCCGCACTTGGGGGGAAAGGTTTTTGGACAAACCTTTTAAAATCAAGTCCTTTCAATACCGGTGGTGCCCCCGAGATTTGGTCGACCCTGGAGTTGTCTCCATTTTCTTATCATTTTCCTTGATCTTCTTTTCCCCTGTCTCGATCCGCTTCGTCAGTTCCTTGGACATTTTTACGATAGCAGGATTAGTCTTCGATTCTCCTTCATTCAATCTTTGGCACCAATTCGGCTCTATGAACAACTTCTAGTGATGGCTCAAGCTCAATCTTGCTTGGTGCACGATTCTGATTTTGGAGTTGTGCTATTGCAGCTTGTTGAGTCTGCAACATCTCGAATATCATTCGAAGGCTAATTCCACCTTCTTCACCGTTCTGTGCATTCTGATCGGCTGCTCGAGCTCTCTGCGGATGCTATTTCTCAGGGTCGGCACCCAAACTCCCATTAATGGCTATATGAGAGCTGGCATTGACTGGGTCTATGGACAACGCTCTATCGGGGTTGATTGGAGGTACTCTGTTTTCCGGGGCAACTATGTTTTCGTTATCGCCATGAAGACCAAGACCATTATCCGTATGTGTGGTGCTACTTGAGAGTTTGACATGTTGATTCTGAAATCAAAAGACACTTACGAGAATAAGCGTAAATCAATGTGTGTTATGAGAATTAATACCAGACAATCACTATTATTTTTAGCCCCACGGTGGACACCAAACAGTTTGCCCTTAAAATCGGATAACAATTGAACTTATAAGCGGTTTTAAGGATATGTAATTTCACCTAGCACCAATTGATAAATATGATGATTAATAGTAGAAATAAACAACAAAGTAAAGCAACTAGTATTGAAATGCAATTCGTCCCTCGAGCTAGGTCACCCTCGAACTAAGTGAGTGAGAGTAGAGTTTTGAAACCAACTGATGAACAAGAGAGTACAAGAGAAATGCGTCAATGTAAGTTCATTACAAATGGTTAAGACCCTCTTTATATAGCAGAAGAATCCTATTTACAATACAATTCTAATTATAGAAGGAAATCCCATGATTAGCTAAATAACCGTCATTAATTTGATATGTTCCGAGATTTCCGTCGTGATTCTCGATCAGTCACGGATATCAACCCGATTTTGACCGTATA
This sequence comes from Nicotiana glauca, assembly GCA_026770625.1. NCBI lineage: Eukaryota > Viridiplantae > Streptophyta > Magnoliopsida > Solanales > Solanaceae > Nicotiana > Nicotiana glauca. Next base: position 17,761 of record MU731764.1, read on the forward strand.
CAATATAATACCGGATTTTAGTATAAAAGTTTTACCCGTATTAGCTAATATCAATAATCAAATGGTGAATAAATATAATTTTATATTTAATACCAGAATTAGTATCTGCTCTAGGGGTGGCTAAAGCCAATAATAAGCCTAACTAGTTTTACCGGTTGGTTGGTCCACATAGGTGGGCAGGTACTTTACTTGTGCTTCATGTATCCACTGTTCATAAGCTTACAATCAACAACTTCCCGCTAACAAATGATCTTTTTTTTCTACATTTCTTTTTTAAAATTTAATTGTTTTCTTAATGTTCCAATTTTTCCGATATTTTAATAGCATCTGTTGAACTATAAATAGAGGCACTAGAGTTCCCTAAGATTTGTCAGTGTATGTCTTACAACTTTGTCTGATACATTCAGCTCAAGATTCATTGAATCAGTTTTTTTCTGTGTCCTCTTTTTTAACAGTAAAGATCTGAATTTTCTTGCATTTTTGCCTTTATCATTGATCTGTGAATGAGATTCTTGATGATTTCATCTGGGTTTTTGGATCTGTTGATGGGTTTTAATTTTCTTCTTGTTTTGTCATGAAAACAGGTTAAAAAATGGCCCGCAAGAAGATCAGAGAGTATGATTCAAAGAGATTGTTGAAAGAGCATTTTAAGAGGCTTGGAGGTTATGATTTGGCCATTAAGTCTGCACAGGTTAGTTTAAAATATTTTTGTTAATTCTTGAATTTGGAGTAAATCTTTAGTATTTAGATTAATTTGATGATTCTTGATTTCAAATCTTTGAAATGTTAAGATAAAATGGGAAAGAATGTCAATATTATTGTTTGGATTAAGATTTGGCCACCAGAATTGCTTTTGCTTGATAGCAAGATGTAGGAAAGATTTAGGTAGCATTTGTATAAAAAAATAGGCCACCTACTTGAATCCACATGCATGCTACAATAAGGGCGCAGAATTTGAATCTCATTGAGAATGTGTATGGTCCCCCTTTTATCCTTAGTTTGCTATTATCGCATTTCTTGTTCTGCTATTACTTGTCATCAGTACTTCCGTAGTTTGCTAGCAGTACCTCATTCATATTCTCATTTGCTACCTTGGATTTAGTTTTCTAAATATATTCTCTTGCTATCGGTACCTCGTTCATATTCTATGTTGCTATCTTCGATTTAGTTTTCTAATTATATTGTCTTGCTATTTCTTGCTATCAGAACTTCTTTCATCTTCTTTAGCCGAGGGTCTATCGGAAACAATCAAAGGGTAGGGGTAAGGCTGCGTACATCCTACCCTCCCCAGATACCACTAGTGGGATTACACTTGGTTGTTGTTGAGAATGTGTGATTCACTTTTCCTTTTATTTTCGTCTTGTGTCATTTCCAGTAGTGGTAGCAATGTCTAAGTTTAAGCAAAATTGGTCCAGATACTACATTTGAGGATACAGATTGACTCTGATTAAATTTGAGTTATATGAGGGTCCTAGTTTTTTCCCGTAGGGTAGAATTGGTAGGTTAGGTGCAATGCTTAAGCTTAAAGAGAGTGCCTAATATTTTTGAAATTACAAGTTTAAAAGTTTGGTGACCACCTGATCTGAGAGCAGCCACTTGATAATCCTAACATTCTTTAGTTTCAAGTTAATAATTGACTAAGTAACTAATAACTGAAGAGAACAAGAAAATCAATCTTTCCTAACTATTTAATTCTATGGCGCTGTTAGTTCCGAAAGTCTTTGGAAGTGAAATCTGCCTAACAAACATTGCCCTTAGTAATTGGAACTGATGAGTGTATTCTGAGTCCTATGTTGCTCAGATTTGGAGGATCTGACACACACCCAACGGCACTTTTGAAGGATCCGAGCAACACATATTCTGACTATTTAATTCAGAGACTGACTTGTATATTAATTTTCTATGGTGTGGTGGGAGTCCAGGGAGGAAAGCCAAAAGCTTTTCCTTTTCTCTTGGAGGGATACTGGAAAAACCAAATTTCATGTTTCTTGTGAAAATTATGAACGGTATAGTTGACTAGTTCAGCAGGATTCAAATCAGTCTCGATTGCCACTATATAATGGTTTTTGTCCTTTTCTATGGCTTAGGTGACAGAGTCTACTGATTTCAATGAGCTAGCAGAGAAAGAGCCTTGGCTCAACTCGTCAAAGTTGGTCGTAAAGCCCGATATGTTATTTGGGAAGCGTGGAAAGAGTGGTCTAGTCGCCTTGAATCTTGATCTTGCTCAAGTTGCCACTTTTGTTAAGGAGCGCCTCGGCAAAGAGGTAATTCAGATATTCGCGGACCTTGTTTCTTTTGTCAAAAGAACCAAGTATAATGCTTTATATGGACTATTACATATAGATGTAATAGTGTCGGATCATATGCTCACATTTAGTTTTACATTAACAGGTGGAGATGGGCGGATGCAAAGGTCCCATCACAACCTTCATTGTCGAGCCATTCATCCCTCACAATGAAGAGTTTTATCTTAATATTGTCTCGGACAGGCTTGGTTGCAGCGTAAGCTTTTCTGAATGTGGAGGAATTGACATTGAAGAAAACTGGGACAAGGTATGTGAAAAGTTCCTGTATTGTTACAAGTTAACAGTACGTTTGTTAAGTCCAAAGCCCTTTTCATGCATATCTCAATCTAACATATAATCCTTTTATCCAGGTTAAGACTATTTTCGTACCCACAGGGACTTCTTTTACTTCGGAAATATGTGCTCCACTTGTCGCAACGCTACCATTGGAGGTAAAAAGAAGAAAATCAGTACTGCTAGAATACTCTGTCCATTTATTTTAATAATTAATCCAATTTAAATCTCTAATTTGATCTGGAATTTACTTGTATGTTACAGATTAAGGGCGTCATTGAGGATTTCCTCAAAGTGGTTTACACTCTATTTCAAGGTATCTACAAAAAACTTTGTCATTGCTAGTTCTTCACATTTTTTTGGATTTTTGTGTAATCCTCTCGACATGTCTTTCTATCAGATCTGGACTTTACTTTCCTAGAGATGAATCCCTTCGCATTGGTTGAAGGGAAGCCTTATCCTCTGGATATGAGGGGTGAGCTTGATGACACTGCTGCTTTCAAGAACTTCAAAAAGTAATTTTCTATCTTCATCCATTGATACACTCATTCTACTCTACCTAAATTTAACGGCCAAAAGTTAGTCAATTTTCAGTAATTCACATATCTTGGACTAAGAATATACCTTATGTCCTATAGGTGGGGAAATATTGAATTTCCATTGCCATTTGGAAGGGTTATGAGTGCTACAGAAAGCTTTATTCATGGGCTTGATGAAAAGGTATATCTTGAGGGTATTGTATTACTTAATAGAGTTATTGAGAAATAGAAAATAAAGACATTGCATGCCAAAGAGATTAAAAAATGAACAAACTTCTGGTGGTTATGCATTTCAAAAAATAAAAATAAAAAGCAAAACAAAAAGTGTTCTCGTACACGTACTTGAAATGGAAATCTTGAGGACTATGAGAGTTGCAAGGCAAAACTATTCTTCAGCTTTAGATTGCAAAATATCTGTAATAACTACATTACATGCTAAAGCATTCAAGTCGGTTTATCGCAGACAAGTGCATCTTTGAAGTTTACAGTCTTGAACCCCAAGGGGCGAATTTGGACTATGGTTGCTGGTGGAGGAGCTAGTGTCATCTATGCAGATACTGTACATTTCTATCCTTGGAAAATGCTATGCCATCATATCTTCTTTGATTATCTATTCTCTTGTCTAAACATGCTATGTTACGTTAACAGGTAGGCGATCTTGGATATGCTTCTGAACTTGGGAACTACGCAGAATACAGTGGTGCTCCCAATGAAGAAGAGGTCTTGCAGTATGCCAGAGTTGTAATTGATGTAAGGATAAACTATGTTTCTGACACAACTAATATCTTACAAAAAAATCATTTATGAGTTTACATTATACCACATTTTCCGTTTATGCACCCTGAAAGGAAAATTTCACCTTATTGGGAGAAAGATACTGACCCTAATCTCATATTACAGTGTGCCACTGCAAATCCTGATGGCCGTAAGAGAGCCCTCGTTATTGGTGGTGGGATAGCCAACTTTACTGATGTTGCTGCTACATTTAGTGGTATTATTCGAGCTCTGAAGGAGAAGGTATGATAACACAAATGGCCGTTGTTAAATGACTTGCTCTGATATTAATTTTTCCTTACTCAACATTTCTTATGACAGGAATCAAAACTTAAGGCAGCAAGAATGCAAATCTATGTCAGAAGAGGAGGTCCAAACTACCAAAAAGGTCTTGCTAAAATGAGGTCTCTTGGCGAGGAAATTGGCATCCCAATTGAGGTATGAATCCTGCTAGCATCAAACGATTGTTATGCTGTAACTTACTGATTGTTGTTAACTTTTGGTTGCTCCAATTTTTGTTGCAGGTCTATGGACCTGAGGCAACCATGACTGGCATATGCAAACAGGCAATTGAGTGCATTACTGCAGCTGCATAAATCAACCAACCTCATTCTCCAAGCTGAACTGTTTTAGTTGTCTTTATTATTATTTTTTTTGGCAATGTATTAGTAGTGTCTTGTTGTATGCCCACATATAAGTAATTTGATTTGTATCTTTGACATTTCAAATTTAAAGGGCCATGAACAATGATCTCCAGTAATGAATTCAGTTTTCCAATCTCAACATGAAGTCCATCAAAATCCATGGTTCAAGAATCCTTGTACTACATCTTGTGAGCAGAGTGCACAGAACTTCAATCCTTCTTTAAATTAGAAAGGAAACATCTCAATGCTATACTATTGCCTTAAGGTTTTGTTTGGATCCTTTGATTCTTTCACAGAATATCAGAGTCTAACACTACGTGTAGTTGCTTAGACTTCTTTCTTTCTTAAATCATCCCATCAAGCTACTTAAATTGCTCCCGGCCCACTAATTAGCTTATTGTGCTTAATATGATCCCTCTATTCATGCCTCAAAAAAGAAAAGAAATAGAGAATTATCAGTCCGTAAAAGGACAAAAGAATAAGAAGAAAAAACAGTTCTTCAGTAAACAAAAAAAGAAAAATAAAACTCTCTCCATTTTAATTTATGTGTCGTACTTTTCCTTTTAGTTTATTTAAAAAATAATGCCTCTTTCTAGTTTTGATAACTCCTTAACTCCAACTTTCCACGTGGTATATTTAAGACCACAAGATGCAAGGATATTTTGGCACATTATACACATCTTTAGTTTAAGACCATAAGATTTAAAGTCTTCCTTATTTTCTTAAACTTTATGCGCAGCCAAATTATAATACATAACAGAGGGAGTAATAATATAGATCGATCTGTGGTTACACGCAAGGGCGGATCTATGTAGGGACTTTGGGGTGGTACGGCACCCGGACACTCGAGTAAAATTGTATTTGTGTATTGGTATTTTACTGGAAAATATGATATAGGTGTTTAGTGGCACCCGAAGGTAACAAAAGTACTGTGGGTGCCATGGTTGAGTTGCCAATTTTCCACATCCAATGCTCAGGATCGAATCTCACGTGGCCCAAGTTGGTGTTATTTCTCCTCGTGGTCCTTTTCTTTAATAAATCCTCCTATTTTCTTCATTTTGGTGGTTGCTCCTCTTTTTAATTCCTTCTATTTTTATTTTATTTTTGTATTTCCACTCTCTTTGTACAACCTCATTATTATTATTTATTTAGAATTATATATTTGCTTCCTTTTCCTCATACTAGATCTTCAAATTTTATTTGAATATGATTTTAATTATTTTTTAATCATCTAATATTATATTTTTCTTGATTTTTTAAAGTGACGGCATCAATAAACGTAATACAATCTAGCTATATGTAGGTTGATTAGATGTATTTGCTAACTTAAATTTTATTTATATTTTTTAATCATAATAAATAGAATTTGTATTGAGAGAATTAGATCAAATTGAACAGTTGTTTTGGTGATCACATATTTTGTTATTTATGCCCAAGCTGGTGTTATTTCTCCTCGTGGTCCTTTTCTTTAATAAATCCTCCTATTTTCTTCATTTTGGTGGTTCCTCCTCTTTTTAATTCCTTCTATTTTTATTTTTATTTTTGTAGTTCCACTCTCTTTGTACAACCTCATTATTATTATTTATTTAGAATTATATATTTACTTCCTTTTTCTCATACTAGATCTTCAAATTTTATTTGAATATGATTTTAATCATTTTTTAATCATCTAATATTATATTTTTCTTGATTTTTTAAAGTGATGGCATCAATAAACATAATACAATCTAGCTATATGTAGGTTGATTAGATGTATTTGCTAACTTAAATTTTATTTATATTTTTTAATCATAATAAATAGAATTTGTATTGAGAGAATTAGATCAAATTGGATAGTTATTTTGGTGATCACATATTTATTTATGTACTAAAAATCTAGTAAACCGATTGAAATATTTCATAATAGATCGAACCGAACAGAACTAATTCAAAATCGATTGAACCGGCAGAATGTACACACTAATTCAATCTTTTTCGCTAGTGGTAGGTTTGTATTAAAAATAATGGCACCCGTAATCATCAAATCCTGGATCCGCCTCTTACATGTGTAGCATAGTGTTAGAGAATACACTAGTACCAGCAACGTATAACTTCCCAAGGGATACTTATGCATTGACGAAACCAAGCCGTTAATTCCTTAAATTGTCGTGATGAGATCTCCACCATTGATCAAGTCCAGATCAATGGCTCTCCACCTTTTACTTTCCCCACAATAATGTCATGGCTCAAAACCACCATCAGTCGTGATGGTGCCTAACCACTTGCTAGATAAGCAAAAAAATAGGCAACAATGAAATATAAGAAAAAAATAAACAACAATGAAACATAATAATAAATTACAAAATAAACAAATCTGAAGCCAAATAACCATAAATAGAAATCGTGACAATACATGAATTCCCGAAAACTGATAATATTAAGTCATGAGCTCTAATATATGAGTACAAGTCTGACAATACAATATGTTGTCTGAATCAAATAAAATAATGAAATTGTTAATTTATATAAGTCCACCAAGCTATAGAGTACCAGGTCCTCTATGAGTTTTCACTGAGAACGCTAATGAAACAGTAAGTAAATAAAACAACGAGTTTTATGTGAAAAAATCCCCGCTCAAGGGGATAAAAAACACCGACCTACACTGGTAGGATTTCAACTTGACTATGAGCAACTTTTAGATTACAACCTATGCAATCTAGGAATTAAACTCTTAATCCCTCACTAAATCGTAATATACCTATTACAAGCCACTTTGCAATACACCTATTACAATGACTTCAACTCATGATAACTCTAGTCACGACACAAACACAAATGGTTTATGGTTTTACAAAGGGGTTCCTAAGCAATGCTTCTACCTAAGAAAACTAGGAGTTACAATGAATAACAATTACAAAGTTACAACTCAACTAAGAACAATAAGAAACTAGATTTAGGAATTCGCCCATAGCAGTGTTAAACTTTGTTCTTGATGCACTTGAAAATTGAATGCTCGAATATCAGATGGCTTCAATGCTTGAAGTGAATTCTCAAGTGTTCAAGTGATGTTTTGTTGTAATGCTCTTGTAAATACAACTTGGATGACATCACTTGAATGATGTAAGAACTTGGTTGGTCAAAGGGACAAGTGACTGCAGAACTGTGCTGCACTGTATGCACTATTTCTGTGGCAGTCACTTTCCAGCTGTACACAGTTGACTTTCGTACTGTTATCATAGAAACACAAAGGATCAGATCCCTATGTTAGTTCTCTATCTTATAAAGTTGCAGCAATTCACATTAGCTGGAGTCCGTTGATTATCAATGTGTACCAAGTATTTCAGGTTCTCTATCTGGTTCTTTGATATTAAGTTTGTTAGATCATCAAAACATAAAGCTAAGACATTGAAAACCCATCAACTTTCCCCTTTTTGATGATGACAAACTTAGACATTGTTAACATGTTTTTAGAACAGAAATAACCAGATGAAACAACAGGAACTTCACAAGTACCCCTGACTTTATGCTTCCCCCTTAATGAGATCCCTGTTTCAATTATACTTCCCCCTTTTGCAATATTAAAAATACACAAGAAGGAAATCAGCATAAAGAAGTCTAGCCTAGCTAACTCATGCCACATATGTGCACACAATAGAAAAGAGAAGTAGAGAACATAAGCATTAGATAGCAAAAGAGGATAGTTTTTATATATAGAATACATATGCCTTTGCTATGCAGCAAAGGCACAGATTGGACTGTTGTCATCGGGAGCAGTACCGGTGCATCTCATCCACATAAAAAAACAAAAACAATTCCCAAGTCATTAAAACAATAACAGAAAATCTAGAAACTGGTCACTGAAAGGGGTTGCCTAGGGGCACTAGGAGTAGAGGGCTTGGAAGCTGCAGCAAGGGTTTGGAGAACTAGATCTATCCGGGCATTCGTCGACATTCGCTCGATGAGTAGTTTCTCTTTTAAGTTCTGTTAATACTCACTTTTTTTCTATAATATTTTTGAAATACATATATACCTTTAAAACTATGCATTAGCATCAGTTGGTATTTTTTCATAATTTTAAATTTTTTAAATTAATTTATCTCAATATTTTATTTATATAAATAAATACAAAATTGCATTATAGATGATTTTAAAACATCTCTTGATATTACCATTTATGGTCCTATTAAGTTCCAATTATCTCACAAATGGCCAGATTTACATCTTTTGGTTACAATTGCAATAATTTTGCAATTATATCCTATGCATACATCACTGCATTATTTTATCAAAAATTAGCCCGTCATACTTTTAAAATATTGAATAATTATATTAAAGCATCTCCGTGCATGAAAACAAATATTTTTTCTCATTGTTAATTATTTTATAAAATAATTTATTCAAATACCTAGGTATTTAACAAATAGCCCCTTTATTTTGGATTTAGCTTAATTGAACAACCTAATTTCAACCCCTAGCCCACAAAGACCAAGTCCAAATCGGTCAAACCCAACCCTAATTAATCTAAAATCCAACCTATGCCTCCCCAAATCCTGGCCGTTGATCTCTGAGATCAATGATCCATATTTGTTCTTACCATAATTAACCTAATGACCCCCTCATAACCTAATTCATTTCCACCATACCTCATCGTCACCTTTTTCCCTCTCTCTCAGATGCTCTCTATCTAAACCCTAATCCAGGCACTGTCACCGGCTTAGCCCTCCGTTCCATAAAGTTTCTTTGTCGTCTCAGGCCTATACTGGCCTCCTACTTGCTATAGTTCATCAGTTTCCTAGATCCTTGAGAAGATCTTAAGGGACCTAAGCGGTCTGGTTTGCACCTTCGATTTCTTTGCCTATTTCAGGCCGTTTGCTCGACTATGAGTAAGAAGCCTTTCTTATTTTGCTATGAATCCATGATTTTCTAGGCCTATGTTCTCGTCTCTTTCATGCTTTCTAAAGAACCCTAATTTTTTATCTCCGATCTTCTCAGATCTGTAGATCTGAGACGAATCGAACATATCTCACATGTTTTCCTTGAAATTTTTTTAGTTTTCGACTGATTTCTCGTTTTTCCTAAAGTAGGGTTTACCCTAAGTCATCTTCTTAAAAGGTTTTCTGATTTTCGAATGCTTAATCATTTCTTCTTAATTGTTCTTGACTGATTCATGATTAAAACTCTCATTGTCTGGTGTTTTACTCCGATTATGAGCTTTTCAAAGTTACTGGTCGTATTGGTTCATTATGTATTCTGATTTACACGCTTTCCCTTAGTCAAATTCCTTGCTTTATGATTTTTATCCTAATTAATCTCTATTAGGGTTCTTGAATTATTTTTCGCCTAATTTCCCTGTGTCCCTAAAGTTCTAATCAGCCTATTTTGTTTATGGAAATTGATATATTCTTTCCAGAATTGTTGAGTGATTTGCTCTGTTAAAAATTTTATGTGCATGATTCTTGATTATTTCCTTGTTTATGACTTTAATTAGTCTTCTTGCCTTATTTAAATTGCCTGTAGTATCTACTGATTCCTTACACGATTATTTCCTTAATTAGCTTCCTAGTTATTCACTTTTTGCCTACGTCAGATTTGAATTTCTTTCCTTTAATATTTCTTGCCCTTACCGTTAGTTAATTACCCTTAATTAAGGGAAGACTATGCTGATTTTTCGTGTAATTGATTATGTGATCTTCCCTTGATTAACTGAAGTTGATTCTTTTACCTTATTTTCTCTACTCTTGAACTACTATATAAACTCCTCTATTTTACTTCTTAAGAGACGAACATCAGTTTCTTTCCGGCTAGCAGGCTAAAAGCCAAGGCTAGATAGTAGAATTGCGCCTGTTTCTTTCATATTCTGTATTTCTCTTACTTGGCCGGTATGTCTCAATTAAATTTTGAAACCTAAACTCTATGTATTTCATTTCAGTGCTAGCTCATTAGTTATAGATTCAATTCCAATTCTTGTTTACTGCCTTACTTAGCATGTCTCATCCTGCTTTGTTCAATATGTAATTAGCATGTATAAACTATAGTTGTCCATTTGATGTTTGTCCCGCATGTCTATTCACCCTTGTCTATTCTCCTTCCCTAAGGAACCATGTTAGTTACCTAATCTTTAAGGCATTTGACTGACTCTAGTTGTGTGTTTGATTCTGTCCAGTGTTTCTTTTCTTTCAACATGGCTCTATTACCTACCATCATGACTGACATGCTAATTCTATAAGCTTGTAAGTGTTCTATGCATTTTGTTGACTATATGCCTCCCTGAGCCCTGTCATGTGTTCTCTTTAAAAATGTAAATTCTATGTGTCCCCAATCCCTTTACCCTGATGTGAGATATGTTTGTTAAGTGTTTCTAAATCTAGATGTTTTATGACCAATTGATTGTTTGCTGTTTTCAAAAGTATTTTGGTACTCTTCTCAAACTATTTTTTTTTACTACCAAACTAGTTTCTATTTCAGAAAACCTTTTCACTCTTAAAGTCATCTCTATACTGTTTTCACTAAATCTTTCAAATTGTATCAAGCACTCTCACTTTACTCTTAGATTATTAAGTTATGCCCCTCTGGTATGTGTACTGCTTAGGAATCCTTGAGATCTCTCTAAACTCTGGCATACTAGGGCTGGCCCTTCCACACTGCATATAATCAGTCCCTATTTGAGAAAGGTCTTGTTGTGAGCACTGCCCGGGATCCTTAAGGTCCTTAGGGAACGCTGACACACCTAGAAACTTGTTGGCTATGAGAATTCTGGGCATTTAAGACTCCTCGGCAGGCCTGGTACTCTCAGGTTTATTTTGGGTCTGCTTCAGGCTCTCTATAGTATGAATTTACTTTTCATTGATGTAATTTACTAAATCCTGGGTTGTAATAATATTTTGTAAACAGATATTGGGGTAACTAGTAAAAAAATAGAGGGTAGCTATATGATTCTATGGGTTAAAATAGAGGGTAGCTATCTGATTCTGCATAAGCCGCTATCACTTAGAAATCCTGCCATTAAGTTACTAATACTGTTTAAAATAAAATAACCTTCTCCATATGCATTAGAGATCATGATTTAGGACTGCATGTACATATGCTTGGAAACATGTCGCTAAAATAAGTAGGTTAAAACAACCCCACACATAGGTACCATATTCTGGTATGAATCAGTATAAAATCACATGCTATATATTCATCACTTAGATCAGCATGCATATAGGATGAAAGAACTTCAAATTTTTTAAGTGGTTCCCAGATTATGACTGCATATACACGCCTAGGCAAGCCTTAAGCCATTAAATAATTGTGAAATCAGGTTCTGTTTATGTGTGAAATTGTCCAGGCTTAACAGGCTATAAAACCAGTAGGCAAAATGGTTAGGATTTTGCCATTTCCCTTAAAACAAACGATGCATGTTCTGTTCTGTAATGTTCATCTAGATATCATATTCCTAGGCTTTCTGAATTTCTATAAAAATCAGTTGTTTGAGACGTGCTGCTTATTTGCCTATGTATATGTAGAGGTAAATAAGAGCCTTTTATCTGCTTCCTTAATTGACAACCCTATATGTTATTTGTATCGCCTAGACTTTTGCCTTTTAAACACCTTAGGATTGTCTAGAACTGCCTAAGTCTAGAGGTCCTAAACTCTTCCGAGACCACAAGGAAGGGGCGGGTAAAGCACGCTTAGAGTTCGTTAACTAAACTCGCTTATTGTCACAACCCAAAATCCCATCACAAGCGTCGTGATGGAACTTAGTCTCTAAGACTAAGTAAGCCGATTTTAATAACGATGCAAGCCATTTTTTAAATAGAAACAAGTGTCAAAACCAACATCGGAAATAGTTATAACAACTTTCGAAGACTGGTAATACAGAGTCACGAACTCTAACTGAATACATGCAATGATCTCAAGGATCGAATATACAATACTTTTTGAATAAGAGTTGACAGTACAATAAAATAGAAAGACTCCAAGGAACTGCGACGACCAAGAAATTCTACCTTGAATCATTGCGATCAACACACTAACTCCGTCCGAGTCCGATATCTCCAATACCTAGCTCTGTACAAAAATATACAGAAGTATAGTATGAGCACATCACAGTCGGTGCCCAGTAAGTATCTAGACTAACCTCGGTGGAGTAGTGACGAGGTACAATCAAGACACTTACTAGTCAAATAGCCTGTGCAATATAGCAGTATACAATAGTACTGGAAAACAACTAGCAGTGATACAAAAATCAGCCAGTGATATAAACGGTAAGGCAACAAGAACACTATAATTATTGTTCAACAGCTAATGAATACAAGTACAACCAATTAACCAAGTTCTTCAAATGTAAATCTTTCACTCATAAGTTTTTCAAATAATAATCCTTTCCAATAAATATATTTGTACTTCCTTCGAATAATTATCTTTCAAATAAATATCTTCAGATATAATTATTTCAACAAGTGTGTTCCGAATATAATTATTCCAAATGAATATCTTTCGAATAAAAATTCTTCCAAATAAAATTCACCATGTGACACCTCATTTCAAATAAAAAAATACGGGTCTCAGCCCATTTTCATATTTCCACGGCACCTCGTGCCAATATTTCTATCAAAACCGCACAGACAACTCACGTGCCAAAAATAAATTCATCATATTTCCCTGGCACATCGTGCCCATATCATAATCCACCTGAAAATATTCATAGGCTCATAATTTCAATACCGCACGGTAGAAACCTCGTGCATCACAATATCAACAATCGCACGGCAGAAACCTTGTGCACCACCACAACAAGCACAACAACAACAACGATAATATATAAAAGAACACGACAAGGAATTCACAATACAACTTAACAATTACCAACACAATACCCCACATCATCACATATCATCCCCTGATAATAGCCACTCTTATCTCTCCTATAGCCATCCTTATCGCTCCTATAATAGCCTCCCTTATCGCTCCTCCCATACAATATCCCAACATACAAAATCACAGTGAAATGTCACCCTTATACCCACGTAATATTAACAATGGAATGCCACCCTTATGTTCTCATAATAATAACTCAAATTACATAATAATGTACACGGAATATTATGACAACAATACCATACAATAATTCATATCACAAATTGCCCATAAGCCACAATCAACTTCAAAGATACAACAAAACTAATTAATTTCACAACAAAAAACCCAAGGCTCCACAATACGTATATAAAACCTCATAATAACAACACGGGTAGAAAAATAATTCACCATAGTACAACACCTTATTTAATCAAAATTTTCTATAATTATATTAATGCCTCTGCTTACCTTATTTAGTTAATTATTTGTGGATGGAAAATCCATAATAAAATTATTTATAGGAAATATAAAATCACCAAACAGATGAAATTCACATAAATTCAAAGTAGAAATAAAACCAAATTATCATATAAATACAAACTCGACAAACAAAGAATGAAGCATGACAATCAAGGATTTACTAAGTGTCAACCATTTTGAGTTAGATACATACGGGCGTCTACAAATTTTAACCGATATAATTTGCACATATTAACTAAGTACGTACTCATCACCTCGCGTACATGATTTTTAATCACACAACTTCCACATAAGACTCAAAGCCTAAGGGGTAATTTCCCCCACAAGGTTAAGCAAGATACTTACCCTTTTTGAAGTTAGGCCGATATTGTACGATAGCATTCTTGCTTGAATTGACCTCCGGATAGCTCAAATCTATCCAAATTAATTGTATAACTTCATTAAAATTCATCGGAAACTATTCCGGATAATATAACGTCGACTTAAAATTTTATTCTAAGTCAACCAAAAGTCAACGCGGGACTCGGCTCTCAAAACCCGACATAATTTTTACGAAATCCGAACACCCATTCCGATACGAGTTCAACCATACCAATTTTATCAAATTCCGACATCGGATTGACTTTCAAATCTTAAATTTTTGTTTCTGGAAAATTTTACAAAAATCTCAATTTCTTACACCTAAATCCATAATAATTGATGAATATGGACATGGATTTATGAAATATAATCACTTTCCGATATAGAATACTTACCCAAGTTAAAGCCGTGAAAAATCCCTCTGGAATCGCCTAAATCCGTGTCTCAAAACTAAAAAACGTGTAAAAATGGCTAACTCTCATGTTTAAGAATTTGTTCCAGGCAAATTGCATTTGCAATTGAGACTTATAAATCGCATTTGACACACGCTATTTATCCTCTGTCCCAAAAAAATAACATTACCAGCCTTCGGTAAATTAACCATAACTTTTTATACAAATATCTAAATAATGAACCGTTTAACCTTCTAGAAATTAGACACAAAGGGCTACAACTTTCATTTTTGGATGATCGCCAAATTCTTTATAGATTGCGAGATATTATCTTCCAAAGTCCCAATCGAAAATGGAAAAATGATTGGGTTTTTTTTTCGGTCCTTATGTTGTTGCCCAGTTTTGTACCTGCGGCAGATTTATCGTGCTTGCGAGCTTACTTCTGTGAATACCGTTCACGCTTCTGCACTGCCTCCACTTCTATGATCACTGTTCACGCACCTGCGGTCTCGCAAGTGCGAAACAATTTTTCCTTCTGTGAATAAGCCAGCAAGCTGCCAGCTTTGCTTCCGCGTTGCCTACATCGCTGCTGCATTTTAAAACATTGCACCTGCGATTGCGCAGGTGCGGAAGGCTATTCATATGTGCGACCTTGATCCAGTTCTGCCCAGGTTGCTTTTGCGACGAAATCCTCGCTTCTGCGAGGTCGCTGCTGCGTAGAAAACATCGCAGAAGTGATGCACCAGCGGTGCTGAAATTTCCACCAACTATTTTCAAGTTAAAGTTGATCCGTTAACCTTCCAAAATCCACCTGAGACCCTCGAGACTTTAACCAAATATGCAAACATGTCCCAAAATATAATACGAACTTAGCCGTGACTTTAAATAATGTCAAACAATGCCGAAATTATGAATTGCACATCGAATCGAATTATGAGTTTTCAAATCTTTCAACTTCTATATTTTTGCGCCGAAACATATCAAATCAATCCGGAATGACTTCAAATTTTGCGCAAAGATCTTAGATGAAATAATGGAACTGTTCCAATTTTCAGAATTGTATTCCGACCCTGAAATCAAAAGTCAAATCTCGGTCAAACTTTCAAACAAAAATCCTTCTATTTTCCAATTTTTGCCAAAATGCGCCGAATTGTCCTACGGATTTCCAAATCCGAATTCGAACACGCTCCTAAGTACAAAATCACCATTCAAAGCTATTGGAATCATCAAAATTTCATTCCGGGGTCGTTTGCTCAAAAGTCAACTCTCTAGTCAACTCTTTCCATTTAAGCTTCAAAATGATAACTATTCTTTAAATTTAACTCTGAATCTTCCGAAAACCAAACTCGACCTCACATGTGGGTCATAATACATATTACGAAGATGCTCGAGATCTTAAGTCGCTGAACGATGCATTAATTCTTAAAATGACAAGCCGGATCGTTACATTCTCCCCCTCTTAAAACATACGTTCGTCCTCGAACGTGCCAAGAATTATTCTGAGGACATTAAATTACTGAGTGTACCTTTTCACACATACTCACGGGTGATTCTACGTCACCGTAAATTTAGCAAGGGTCCAACAACACCATTTCAGTTGATATTATTTCTTTATCAACATTTATAAGCTTTAAAGCCGATTACTTACACTCCAATCAAATTTCAAAAAGTCTCACTTTCACATCAACACACGGTATTAGTCTCAATTGGCTATAGCCACTCGTGCCTATGCACACATCAACATTTTTAATAGCGCTTAAGTACTTTTAAAAAATTTCCAGGGTGTTACATTCTCCCCTACTTAGTATCATTCGTTCTCAAATGAGAAGTAGAGTTCGGCCTCAAAAAGATAACATAACTTATCTCTTTCTTCGCACATCTCAATGTCCCAAATTTTTCAGAAATTTAGGCAAAGCCTCCCCTGTAATTGGGCCTATCCACCTGCTAGAGTAACACCAAAACAACTCCTAACAACACATCCACAACCCAACAAAGTACCACAACATATATATCAATAAAACTAATAACACTGACAACCAATCGTGAGGCATGAAAACCACATCATTATTTACCCGAATCATCGAGTCACATTTAACGCCATCTGTGGACTCACCTCGTAGGTCAAAACTCAATAGTTACAACACAAATATGGCTAAATATGTATAGAATAACATAAAAAAATTATCAAATAAGCCTAACATACATGACTCCCTGTTAATACTATAGTACAAATTTAAATTTCATAAAGGGAGAATTTAAACATATCAATTTTTTTTCACCACAAGGATCTCGTCCTTATATAACTTCAACCGCGGCTTATATCTTGTTTTAAATATTTTACATCATATAAAAATTGTGAGGATCTCGTCCTCAACTCTACATCATAAGTATTTGCACATTGTGCCAACTGGATTCTTTCCATTTCTTTTCTTTCTTCTCATAAATTCCGATAAACATCACAACACAAAACGAACCCCCATACCAATAGGGCATATGATTCATAAGAATTGAAATCAATTATTCCGAAATCACATCAAATCCACTGTAGTGAGTAATAGAAAGTCATTTTTGGACTTATAGCCCTCAATAGTGTAAAAAATAAAATGATATACACAGGCTAACATCATCAAATCTCCCAACAGGGATAAATATAAAAGTGGGTCACAAAATTATGAAGCTTACCCATAAGCGGAGTATAATAGGAGGACTCGCCTCAATTATCAGAATCAAATCAAATTAAGGAAAAATATCCTTTTTATAACAATCAGAATCGTAACTGTAACGACACCATCTGGTGTAGTGGCCTCAGCCACACTATTGCAATTATATCAATGGGTCAGGCCTCCACCTCTTTGGCGCCATCTACCCGCTTGTCCTCCATCTCTAACTTGTAGTGTATGTAGATTAGTAACTATAATGGAGTGTGTGAACTGAGTGTTCTGATGAAATAGATTTCTCCCAAGTCTGAGGCGATTTCTCATGATATTCCTAGTATCACCACATTCATAACAACCCATCTGCAGTTCGGCTGCTCATACTGAGTCTGTGCCGGATAATTAGAATAACCATTGTAGGAATCATGTGCCAGTAGTGCATTAAAAGATGACTGCCCCATGTGAGTGCCCTGATTAACTGGAACACTACGAGTATTCTGAAATTGTTTCCATGTCTCTGTTGATACTAAAATGTAGAATTATTATGGATGCAGGAATATCGAAAGTCCCAGCATCATCCATACAAATATCTGCTCTTACTCATATACAAGTTTCAAAGAACCTATGAATACCACATAAATACATCTTAGGCCAAAACTGATATGACACATGATCCTACAATTTGATCGTTGATAGTGGACTCCCTTCATTTGGCGCGAAGCCATAAGACACATTTTGATAATCCACAATACTAACCTTTATCGCTCGTACGACACCATCATAAGACACCTCAAGCCATTTATCTGGAGCATGTCATCCTCATGGCAGTTAAACTCGCTTCCTCCACTGTCTTGGCTTGCTAATATGTACCTTTTGCTAAATTGAAATTCCATACAAATCATATTGTCTCTAATACCCCAACTATCTTTGGATCTACATCCACCCCGTGACCATGCCACGATTGTGTTGATTAGGCAACTAATTAATCCTTCTTAAGATCGAACTTATCAACCAGATGTTAGAACCTGTTGCATACCATGTACACAACTGAATGATCTTTCAATACTTCCGCATTATCGATATGGACGACACGCGGTAACAATGGTTGATCAATCCTGGCTCCCTTATAACCCCTCTGTAGTATCACGAACTATTGGTGCATAATTGATACCGAGTGCGCAATTTCATACACTTGTAGATGCAAAAGAACATATGATATATGCTTCAAGCTGAATAAATGTCGCACGATAAGAAATGAAAGAAGTGGAAATTTTCCTACTAGCTCTGTAGCCTCTCGAAAATAAGTACAAACGTCTCTATACCGATCTGCAAGACTCTACTAAACTCGTTTGTGACTCGTAGAACCTATGAACCTAGAGCTCTGATACCAACTTGTCACGACCCAAAATCCCACCACAGGAGTCGTGATGGCACTTAGTCTCTAAGACTAAGTAAGCCGATTTTAGTAACGATTCAAGCCTTTTTTTAAATAGAAACAAGTGTCGAAACCAACAGCGGAAATAGTTATAACAACTTCCCAATAGTAGTAATACTAAGTCACGAACTCTAACTGAATACATGCAATGATCTCAAGGATCGAATATACAATACTGTTTGAATAAGAGTTGACAGTACAATAAAATAGAAAAACCCCAAGGAACTGCGATGACCAAGCAACTCTACCTTGAATCCTTGCGATCAACACAGTAACTCCGTCCAAGTTTGATATCTCCAATACCTAGCTCTGTACAAAAATGTACAGAAGTATAGTATGAGCACACCACAGTCGGTGCCCAGTAAGTATCAAGACTAATCTCGGTGGAGTAGTGATGAGGTACAGTCAAGATACTTACTAGTCAAATAACCTGTGCAATATAACAATATACAATAGTACTGGAAAACAACTAGCAATGATACAAAAATCAGCCAGTGATATAAACAATAAGGCAACAAGAACACTATAATTATTGTTCAACAACTAATGAATACAAGTACAACCAATTAACCAAGTCCTTCAAATGTAAATCTTTCACCCATAAGTTTTTCAAATAATAATCCTTAGAATACCTTCGAATAATTATCTTTCAAATATAATTCTTCCAAATAAATATCTTCAGATATAATTATTTCAACAAGTGTGTTCCGAATATAATTCTTCCAAATGAATATCTTTCGAATAAAAGTTCTTCCAAATAAAAGTCACCATGCGACACTTCATTTCAAATAAAAAAAATACAGGTCTCAGCCCATTTTTATATTTTCACGGCACCACGTGCCAATATTTCTATCAAAATCGCACGGACAACTCACGTGCAAAATATATATTCATCATATTTCCCCAGCACATTGTGCCCATATCATAATCCGCCTGAAAATATTCATAGGCTCATAATTTCAATACCTCACGGCAAAAACCTCGTGCATCATAATATCAACAATCGTACGGCAGAAACGTCGTGCATCACAATATCAACAATCGCACGGCAGAAACCTCGTGCACCACCACAACAAGTACAACAACAACAATGACAATATATAAAAGAACACGACAAGGAATTCACAATACAACTTAACAATTACCAACACAATATCCCACATCATCACATATCATCCCCTGATAATAGCCACTTTTATCTCTCCTATAGCCACCCTTATCGCTCCTATAATAGCCTCCCTTATCGCTCCTCCCAGATAATATCCCAACTCACAAAATCACAGTGAAATGTCACCCTTATACCCACGTAATATCAACAATAGAATGCCACCCTTATGTCCTCATAATAATTCAAATTACACAATAATTTATACGGAATATTATGACAACAATACCATAAAATAATTCATATCACAAATTGCCCATAAGCCACAGTCAATTCCAAAGATACAACAAAACCAATTAATTTCACAACAAAAAGCCCAAGGCTCCACGCAACGTATATAAAACCTCATAATAACAACACGGGTGGAAAAATAATTCACCATAGTACAACACCTTCTTTAATCAAAATTTTCTAAAATTATATTAATGCCTATGCTTAACTTATTTAGTTAATTATTTGTGGATGAAAAATCCATAATAAAATTATTTCTAGGAAATATAAAATCACCAAACACATGAAATTCACATAAATTCAAAGTATCATACCAAATTATCATATTAATACAAAATCGACAAACAAAGAATGAAGCATGACAATCAAGGATTTACTAAGTGTCAACCATTTTGAGTTAGATACATACAGGCGTCTACGAATTTTAACAGATATAATTTGAACATATAAACCAAGTACGTACTCGTCACCTCGCATACATGATTTTCAATCACACAACTTTCACATAAGACTCAAAGCCTAAGGGATAATTTCCCCACACAAGGTTAGGCAAGATACTTACTCTTTTTGAAGTTAGGCCGATTCTACAATAGCGTTCTTGCTTGAATTGACCTCCGGATAGCTCAAATCCATCCAAATTAATTGTATAACTTCATTAAAATTCATCGAAAACCATTCCTGATAATATAACGTCGACTTAAAATTTTATTCTAAAATGTCAACCAAAAGTCAACACGGGGCCCTACATCGAATTCCGATACGAGTTCAACCATACCAATTTTATCAAATTCCGACATCGGATTGGCTTTCAAATCTTAAATTTTTGTTTTTGGAAAATTTTACATAAATCCCAATTTCTTGCACCTAAATCCGTAATAATTGATGAATATGGACATGGATTTATGAAATATAATCACTTTCGGATATAGAACACTTACCCAAGTCGAAGCCGTGAAAAATTTCCTCTGGAATCGCCTAAATCCGAGTCTCAAAACTCAAAAACGAGTAAAAATGGCTAACTCTCATGTTTAAGCATCTGTTCCAGGCAAATTGCATTTGCCAATTGAGACTTATAAATCACATTTGACACACGCAGTTTATCCTCTGTCGCAGAAAAACAGCATTACCAGCCTTCGATAAATCAACCATAACTTTCTGTACAAATATTCAAATAATGAACGGTTTAACTTTATAGAAACTAGACACAAAGAGCTACAACTTTCATTTTTACATCATCTCCAAATTCTTTATGGATTGCGAGCTATAAGCTTCCAAAATCAAAATCGAAAATGGAAAAATGACTGGTTTTTTTTTTCTGGTCCTTATGTTGCTGCCCAGTTTTGCACCTGCACCAGATTTATCGTGCTTGCGAGCTCGCTTCTATGGATACTGTTCACGCTTCTGCACTGCCTCCACTTCTATGATCACTGTTCACGCACCTGCAGTCTCGCAAGTGCGAAAGAATTTTCGTTTCTGTGAATAAGCCAGCAAGCTATGCTGCATTTTAAAACATCGCACCTGCAATTGCGCAGGTGCGGAAGACTGTCTGTATGTGCGACCTTGCTCCAGTTCTTCCCAGGTTGCTTCTGCGACAAAATCCTCGCTTTTACGAGGTCGCTGCTGCGTAGAAAACATCGCAGAAGCGATGCACCAGCAGTGCTGAAATTTCCAGCAGCTATTTTCAAGTTAAAGTTGATCGGTTAACCTTCCAAAATCCACCCGAGACCCTCGAAACTTCAACCAAATATGGAAACATGTCTCAAAATATAATACGAACTTAGTCGAAGCTTTAAATCACGTCAAACAACGCCGGAATTATGAATTGCACATCGAATCGAATTATGAGTTTTTAAATCTTCCAACTTCTATATTTTTGCGCCGAAACATATCAAATCAATCCGGAATGACTTCAAATTTTGCGTACACTTCTTAAATAATATAATGGAACTGTTCCAATTTTCAGAATTAGATTTCGACCCCGACTTCAAAAAGTCAAATATCAGTCAAACTTTCAAAAAAAACTTTTATTTTCCACCTTTCGCCAAAATGCGCCGAATTTTCCTACGGACTTCCAAATGTAAATATGAACATGATCCTAAGTACAAAATCACCATACGAAATTATTGGAATCATCAAAATTTCATTTCGGGGTCTTTTTCTCAAAAGTCAACTCTCCGGTCAACTCTTTCCATTTGAGCTTCAAAATGAGAACTATTCTTTAAATTTAACTCCGAATCTTCCGAAAATCAAACTCGACCTCACAGTGGTTCATAATACATATTACGAAGATGCTCGAGATCTTAAGTCACTGAACGAGGCATTAATTCTTAAAATAACAAGCCGGGTCATTACACGTATAACCACTAAGGGGAGGGTAATGGGTAGTAAAAGGATATGATGACCTGCCGGATAAGGATATAAACACTTATAACCGCTAATGTCACGTATAGCCCTTCTAGTTGAGGAGGATTACCGAGCATTGCACAGATTGATCCTATAGGCTAATCAACTTAGGACTTCCCTTTATCAATTCACAAGTGTTTAAACTATCTAAATTTCTTTTTCTTTACATATATGTGTTTAAACTGTCTAAACCTCCTTGATCATATATGTATTTAGACTATGTAAACTACATTTATTTGCAAATATGTGATGAGACTGCTTACTTGTTAATTGACTAATTCACATAGTTTGACCGGGACCCACGGTTGTGGACCGTGATGGGTGCCTAACACCTTCCCCTCAAGGTTATTTTGAGCCCTTACCCTAATCTCTGGTAATGCAAACTAGTTGCATGAGTTAATTGCTCTAGGTTCCCTAATGCACCTTAATTCGTTAGGTGGCGACTCTTCAAACACCCAATTCCCGAAAGGAAACGAGTTGTTCCCCCATTAATGTCGAAATCTGGACTTCCCCATGTAGGAAAAATGGGGCGCGATAGTATGGCGACTCTGCTGGGGAATATTTTAGGCTCTTACCATAACGAACTTATTTTTAAATTAGTCTTAAACATGCTTTATTCCGTGCACCCTCCCCCATATTTGGATTTAACTGCTTATTTATGATTTTCTTCATTTCTTGAAACTCATTTATCTCTTTGTTTTCTTTCTCCATAACGCCTTTCAATGATTTAAATACTATATTTACCATTTTTTTAACGTACAAATACTTGACAACATGTTATTTATTATTGCATTAATCATGCTCCACATCATATTCCACTCGTGCGTAACAAATCATATAGCAACGCTTGATGAGTGGTTGCGCTCTTCCAATTTATTACCCTTAAATTCAGAAAGTCTTATTTGCGATAAAACTGGTCGATCAGCGGTGCATTCGATGGTTCCGTGCCTTTCCCTCTCAAGTTGTCCGCTTGAGGGTACTAGTCTAGACCCCTATAGTAACTTTACTCTTATTGATTGTGCATGCATCATGGTGAAACCTAGTCGGATTAATATGTCATCCACATAATAATCCTTTAAGACGAGCCTTATCCAAAGTCCGCCGGGGTTTCCATAATCCCAACGGACATAACCACGTTCTATGCATTTAATTTGGAGAACTAAATGCCAATATGCTAATCATGAATGTACAAATAGTCGATTCTGGTGGGGGAAAAGGACCTAACCTTTTTGTTTTACAGAAAATGAGGCATGAGATCCCCAGCATCGGCATGGTCAGCAACATTCCACCATTGCTACTAGATTTGTGGGAGGACCTTTCCTCAAGTGAAAAGAAATACGTGAGAAAGCATTTGGGCAATTTACCTTCTCTTCTAGACATTTAGCCAAACAATATGCTGATCGAGGCCGCAACTTTGTTCTGGGACAGTGAAAGGGCTGTGTTCCATTTCAGGGATATGGAAATGACACCACTCTTTGAAGAAATTGGGGGACTTGTGGGACTGACTTGGGATAGCCCTAGGTTGTTGGTACCAGAGAATCGTACTAGTAAAAGGTTCCTAAAGATGATGGGGCTAAAGAAAAATGCTTACTTGGAATGCCTGAAGAAATCCTACATACCTTTTGAATACCTGTATGAGAGATATGGCCATAGCAAGTCTTACCGTACCTTCCATGATGAGCTTTCTATCACTTCTCCAGGACATATCCACCACAGAGTGTTCGTGTTCATTATGTGCTTCTTGGGCTAGATAGTGTTCCCAATGAAAAGGGGAAGAATCCATACTAGATTGGCCATGGTCGCTAAGACTTTGATGGAAGGGATCTATGGA
Organism: Nicotiana glauca; assembly: GCA_026770625.1. Classification (NCBI taxonomy): domain Eukaryota; kingdom Viridiplantae; phylum Streptophyta; class Magnoliopsida; order Solanales; family Solanaceae; genus Nicotiana; species Nicotiana glauca. The sequence continues at coordinate 42,071 of MU731764.1, forward strand.
ATGACATACACTATAGTCCCCATGATCATAGCCGACATCTACAGGGCTCTGGAGCGCTGTCAAAGGGGGATCAAGCATTTCGAGGGTTGTAACATGTTCCTGCATTTATGGTTTTTAGAACATCTTCAAAGGGGCCAGTATTGCCAATAACTTCCGCTAAGGGCTTGGAATGACCATATTGCCTTCCATCACCCTAAGCGGATGACTTACATTTCGGACAGATTTGCTCAGCGAGAAAGTGCCAAGGAGTGGGTAGAGCTCTTCGACAATCTGACCGAGGAACAAGTGCAATGGATGTTTGAATGGTTCCCAACAGACGAGTTCATCATCCGATCTACGGACGCTCCACACTTAGTGTTGATTGGGTTGAGGGGAATGTACCATTATGTCCCTATCTGAGTTATGAGGCAATCGTGAAGGAAGAAGGTTATACCAAGGTTTTCCAAGATGAGTCACTTCAGAGCAGACTTTCAGGACGACGACGTCCCTTACAAGTGCCAAGCTTTACATGTGGCACTGCAAGATCATTGTGGAAAAGAACACCATTGAGCCAGACAGGTATCACGTTGGGTGTGAACCTCTCTACCCAGAATGGTTAGAAGACAACCTAAAGGGGATGGTGAGGCCAGGAGCTGGTCGATGGAATAGGATCTTAGATGAAGATGCTGAGGCTCAAGTAAAATACAACAGATTGCGCAAAGCGGTCCACGACTCTGAGAATGAGCACCGAAAAATACATGAGACAAATATGAGGCTGATCAACAAGTAGAAGAAAATGGCTGTCACTTCCAATAGAAGGTTGGAGTATCTAGAGCGAGGTTTAGTGGAGCTGGAGGGCAAAATCATAAAGAGGATTGAGGATTGCCAGAATGCTAAAGGAAGCGAAGGAGGACATTTGGCTAGAGCCTACCTACTGTTGGGTCTGCGCGAGCTGGGAAACCTGTATGATGGAGTCAGGAATATCGAATTTGGGGAAGGTCCTTCTGGGACCAAGTAGGCTAGATTTATTCGCTTTCCTAAACGTAATAAGGCCAAGTGCCAATAGTGACTTACTTTTCTATTATCTTAGTGTCGTTTTGGGATTCGTCTATTTTCATATTATGAAATGAGGCATTTACTGGCATCTAAAGTTCTCTAAATCTACTTGTCGTTAGGCCTACCTCGGGAACAATGAGGTTCCCCAAATTAGGACGCATTTTACATTCCTACAATACGTGTTTAAATACTGCAAATACTTTTCAAAATCCTTACTGACTTGTTTACCTTTTGTTTTTCCTTTATTTTGATTATTCCCATCCCCTAAGGTTGGTTCGCACATACTGGAATCATCAACATACCTAAAGGTCTCCCACATCCTCTTCTTCCAAGTGGTCCTAAAAGCAAGGGGAAAGTCAGAATAGATGATACAATGCAGTGCAATACTTAAGGAAGAGAAGGAAGAAGGCCTTACCATTCAGACTGTGGAGAAGGGAGTTGTTCTCAGGAATTGGACTGCCACACCATCATGGGCTCTCCGAGTCCCTAGGTAGCTTGGCACTTAGCATAATTTATTTCTATAGCCATGCTAGGCATTTCAGATGTATTCAGTAATTTTATTTTAGAGACGCATTTTGTTTCAAAATAATTGCTCGATTCATCGAGCCGTACTTGTTTTGGGGTATTTTCAAAATTTAATCAATGCATTGCTATTTATTATTCATTATTATCTTTCACATTTTCTTTCTACAATGTTATTATTACTTTTCCTGATGAATCGATGACTGTGACACGTAATGAGACAATGCAACATAAGGATAGTGACTCAAAAGAAGAGGATGAAATACCTGAGGAAGTTGTCAGGGAGGTTGAGAACTTTGAGAATAAACTTAAGTCCAACCTGGACAAAACTGAAGCAGTAAATTTAGGAGACGCCAAAACTATCAAGGAGACTCGCATCAGCATTCACTTATCACCAACAGAGAAATAGGAGTACATTCATTTCTTGAAGGAGTATGAGGATATCTTTGCATGGTCATACGATGATACGACCGGTTTGAGCACGTCCATAGTGGCTCACAAATTTCCTAACAATCCCACGTGCCCGCCAGTGAAGCACAAACTCAGGAAATTCAAACCAGATATGGGCCTGAAAATCAAGGAGGAAGTTACTAAGCAGATCAAAGCCAAAGTTCTCAGAGTGGTTAAATACCCAACCTGGTTAGCCAACATTGTACCAGTTCCGAAGAAAGATGGGAAGTTCAAAGTATGTGTTGACTATCGAGACTTAAACAGATCGAGTCCCAAGGATGACTTTCCACTGCCAAATATACACATCCTGATCAACAATTGTGCCAAGCACGAACTCTAATCCTTTGTAGATTGCTTCGCAGGTTATCACCAGATCTGAATGGATGAAGAAGACGCAAAGAAAACAGCTTTTATTACACCGTGGGGGGTATACTGCTACAAGATGATACCATTTGATCTAAAGAATGTTGGGGCTACTTATATGAGAGCCATGATGTCACGACCCAATTTCCAAACCCGGTAGTGATGGCGCCTCTCGTGAAGACAAGGCCAGCCAACTAACCTAAATCGTCTCTTTAAAAATTATTAAACATAAATGAATAGATGAGTAGAGCTTAACGACAATAATAACCAGTATTTACAACCCAACACAACCCAACTAGGGTGTCACAAGTCACGAGCATCTAAAGAAAACCTGGACACAACTAAAGGTCAATAATATACAAGAGATAAATTTCGAAATTCTAAAGACAACGTCCGGTGTCGCGAACGCTGGCGGTCACCTTGCTCAGCTTTAATAGTAATACCTTCAGTCAGCTAATAACCCGCTACCGGGTGAACAATACCTGCAACTGCACGTGAGGTGCAGGGAGTAAAGTGAGTACTCCAACACAATAAGTAATAAGAGTAAATAATAACTGAGCGGCAAGAAATCACGTAAGGCACTCCATCATGTTGTATAGAACAGTGCAACCCTTTGAGAAAACAGTAAAACCGTGAAAATCCTTTAGAAAATATATGGGCTTAGTTAAAGCCTCTTTTGAAAATATCCTTTCCAACAGTCAAGCAAATGAATGCGTAATCAGACAGTGCAAGTCAGCACATAAGTCATCCCCTCAGGCACAACACTCCACCAACAAATAACACTAGGGTATCTGGTAAATAGTACAAGAAGTAGCATGGATGCCAATGAAATGAGAGTGCTGAATGTCATGACACGTAAAACAACCAGGAACCAATGCATGAGTGCAATACAATGCATATGATGGTACATTCCAGTACCTACTGCGGCGTGCAGCCCGAGCCATCCATATTTATTTATCGTCGACGTCGCTCACTGGGGGTGTGTACAGACGTCGGAGGGGCTCCTACAGCCCAAGCGCAATATCAAGCCATCTCGTGGCATCAATTAATTCCTGGTCAGACATTGTTACCTGACCGGTCAGTCATTGTTACCTGACCAATTAACATCATACAGTATCATTGTTACCACTGTTTCAAGTCACATCATACAGTGTCATTGTTACCACTGTTTCAAGTCACATCATATAGTGTTGTGACCACTGTTTAAAGTCACATCATACAGTGTCATTATTACCACTTTTTCAAAATCACTGCTGCGGCGCACAATCCGATCCATGCTCAGTCCAGAAATCAACATAAGCCCCTTGGGCATTTATAAAATAGTAGTTCTTAGCCCGAAATATCATTTAAAATATCATTTATGTTTTCAAAACTTAGAAGTATGGATGAGTTTGCAAAACACTATTTAAAACCTTGGACTGAAACCAAATGATATGCAAGATATGCTAAAACAGTAATATCAATCCCCGAAGGATTCACATAGTTTGCACGAAGCCCAAATATGGCAATCAACCCAAATTATGATGAGAACAAATAGTTTCAGTCAAATACGCGGTAAAAATCAACAACCGGGACGGACCAAGTCACAATCCCCGATGGTGCTCTACCCCACGCTCAGATCCGGCGTGCAAGTTACCTCAATATAGCACTATGATGTACAAATCCGGGGTTTCAAACCCTCAGGATATCATTTAAAAGTATTACTCACCTCGAACCGGTGAAATCTCTAGCTCGCGATGCCTTTGCCCCTCAAATCGGCTCCCACGCGCATCGTATCTAACAAAAAACAGAGCGAATACATCACAATATGCTAATGGGAACAATACCGAATCGAAAACAATCGAGAAATAGCAAAAATCTCGAAACTAGCAAAACCCGAGCCCCGAGCCCACTTCTCGAAAAATTACAAAACTCATATTACCGGATTCCTCGTCTCGCCACGAGTCTATACATATCAAATTTATCAAAATCGGAGTCCATTTGACCCCTCAAATCCCTAGTTTAACTCTCTTAAGTTTCAAGCCCTAACCTCCATTTTTAACCTTTAATTCCTTGGGTTTTTCAGTGTTAAGCCATGATTTTACACCATAATAACGCATGCTAAGTCCAAGAATCCATACCTGATGAAATCTCTCGAAACTCTCTTCAAAATCGCCTCAAAGTTCTCTAGGTTCGGAGTCCAAAATGTTACTCTTTCCAAAAATTTGCGAAGAAGAAAAATCCCACTTAACTGCCAGTTATATCCGCTTATGCGGATCAAATACCTCTTTTGCGACTTCCGCTTATGCGGTCAATGTCCGCTTTTGCGGACTTTTCACTTAAGGCCACTTTACGCTTCTGCGGTCACCAATCGCATCTGCGGGACCACTTATGCGATCCTAATCCCGCTTCTGTGGAACCTGGCAAGGGCCAAGTTTTCCGCTTCCGCGCTCCTCAAACTGCTTCAGCGAGACTGCACCTGTGGTCCCACAACCCCAGGTGCGAAACCAACAGATACCAGCAACTTGAACCTGCAATTAAACTCCAAAAACCTTCCGTTTAACCATCCGAACTCATCCCGAGGCCCCAGGGACCTCAACCAAAAGCACAAACATGTCTTAAAACATTACCCAAACTTGTTCCAATCATCACAACACATCAACCAACACTAAAATCATCAATTCTCATCGGATTCAAGCCTAAGTTCTTTAAAAACTTCCGAAACACGCATTCGATCAAAACCCCGACCAAACGACGTCCGAATGACCTGAAAATTTGCACACATATCCAAAATCACCTAACGAAGCTACATCAACTCTCGGAATTCCATTCCGATCCTCGGATCAAAATCTCACATGACAACCGGAATTCGCCAAACTACTAACTTCGCCAATTCAAGCCTAATTCTACACCGGACCTCCAAAATCGATTCTGATCGCACTTCTTAGTAAAAAATTACTTCCCGAAGCTAACTAAATCACCGAAAATCCCATCCGAGCCCTCTAACTCATAAGTCAACGTCCGGTTGACTTTTTCAACTTAAGCTTTCCTTAAAGAGACTAAGTGTCACATTTCTTATCAAAACCAATCCAAATCAACTCTAACATACCACATACCGAGAACGAAACATGAAGAAGCATGAGAAAGGAGAAACAGAGCAATAACACATGAGACGACGGGTCAGGTCGTGCTATCCTCCCCAACTTAAACAAACGCTCGTCCTCGAGCGCACCTAGAGTTGTACTAGAAGCAACCCAATAGCTGAATGACCTTACCAAGCATATACCCGGGGTGATCCCACGTTACCCTATCTCATATAGGTCCGACAACACAATATAGCTGAAATTTCACAATCCATCAAGACCATAAACCGTAGATCCACATTGCACTTTCCTAAATCATACACAAGATCAGAACCTCACATCTATGTTCAGAATAAGCCTGAACCAGCTGTAATAACCCTCAATCACATGATATACTATATAGCTCAACACTCGAAACGATAACTTCTATTCTCAGCAGTTGCCCACAGCACCCGGATACCGGTAGAAAACCTCTTATCAACTAAGGCCTTATTCCAGCACTTTCATATACTGCCCACGATAAATGAAACACGCAATAAATCGTAACCATTTCTCAGATCAACCATTCATGAAGTCACTTACTTTTAGACTAATACCATAGCAGATTCCGAGCCGAACCTCGATATTATCCTTCCAATAAGCTGAAATCAATCCTTTCGTATTCAGTAATGATTCCAACGATCACCTTGAATCCAACACACCACTATGGTGATATGACACCTCAATACAGGCCTAAGCCACAACTCGCATACTACACGCACCAATAAGAAATGATCTGAATATACTTAAATCCTAAAAATGACTCAAACGAAAGAGTTGTACCTCAAGTTCATCAATACCATTACAACATGAAGCGGAGATCCCGTATCACATCATAGAAATATATAACACCTGAATCTACCCCGAAGGGTCATATCTTCACGTGGCCTCGCCACAATGCGCAATCCTATCCAAACACTGTTACACATGAACATCTCAAGTCGCTATGCTCAAATTTGATGTCTGAAACCAAAGTAATTCATTACACCCTCGGTGAAACTAATAACATATGACACGAAACCCGATAGGTCATAAACAATACTCCATTTACCGAGCAACACTCAATTACTCTTCCCGCTCGACTCTCTCTATAAATCCTCAATAGAATCACACCACATGTGTCCATATCCAACAAATCATAACGTCTCACAGCATAGAAAGCAACTCATAGATCTCCCCAGATCACTAACAAGTTTAATAACGAACGAATCAACCTATCCCTCAACAATACCACTCGAAACTAACCAAGCTAACTCAAGCCAAATACGTAACCACATCGGCCTACCAACGAACTCAATACCAAGAAGCCTGAAGCTGATCCTTCCACTACCATAACTCCTGCCAGAGCCGTACGATACGGTGTCGGGCACCAATTAATACCGAAATCCACAACCTCGCCCGGCGACATGCCCGGCCACAAGAAACACATCCGAAAAAGAGTCCCTCAATGATGGAACTGAATCAATGGTAGAAATCTCTTCACTGATATCCGCCACAAAGGCCCAATTAAGGAAAGCAATCCTTCCCAGCCGTCCGCTGGCCTTTGGAATACAAACCACCCTGTTAGAACATAATTCGATGCACTCCGCCACGCAACCTGTGGCATTTTCCGACATAACCCATAGCACAACAGTCTAGAATAACCCAGCACTGAGACAATCAGTCTACACCCCAGTATCATATCCCAGAATCTAATATATCAAGCAAAGAAAGATCTACTCAGGCTTCCAAATCCCAATAGAAGCTAACGGTACCAATACACACGATCCACAACCGCTACACAATGTGAACCTGAGAACTCCAAGTCTCCAACTCCATATAGCATATAGATCACTGTACCTGATCCTAAATTCCGCAGTATGAATAGATATTACACCTCGATTACCCAATCATTCCACGAAAGATATTCTAAAATTCTCCTGTGCCATCAAACAAACTCAGATATCAACAGTCGATTTAGCAAGAAAGTGCCGCAAAACTTCCGAAGTATCATCAGTCTAATCATATTACCCTTTTTTCCGAGACACATACTCTCGTCAATTCACTTTCAATTAGCCGTACCATTTCCTTGATTACCTGAGGCTACCCGTTGCCTAAGAATTTTATGAACTTCTTTTCAGAACTGAACTGTAACTCATCTAATCAAGAACTTCCGCCGATCCCATTAGGAAGAAGAATCATTACACATCCCATGCCTCGCATACCCATAGAAAATATATTCATCTCCAAACCACGGTGAAACCCAACAAGAATTCTCTCCCAATTCCATTTGCACAGGCTAAACTGTCAGGACTGAATCCTTCTAACTAGACTAAGCTAAACAAGCTGTCAGAACTCAAGAGCTTTGCTACAAAATACCTGTACGAACTCATTGCCTCGAACACACACAAAGAATTAATCATATCTTACCATTCCGGTTCGGTCTACCATCAAGCTATTTTGTCTATCTAATTTCTCTTCTGATTCATCATCAACTTGATATCTCTACCTCGTTGTAGTATCACAATGCCTCATTCCAGGCTTACCACACGAGACTCGAACATAGGACCACACTGTCTAAGACCCATAGGCCACTGGATACTCTCTCAACTGATCCCAGAAATACCACATTCCAGAATACCTTACCCCGAAGAGCTTTCTGCCACTCTGAATTCGTTACAATTACTTTCCCAATACTGATGCATAGAATCCCATAATTAACATAGGAATACCACAAGTCTTTTTATTTTCCAATGAAAACAGTCTCTAACCACATACACAACCTTGAAATACCTGATCGTTACATGTAAAATCTTGAACATATTAGAATTATTCTCGAAAGTCATTCACCCTTATTCAAGCTGCAAATTACCTGACTCAACAAACAGAATCACTCGTGCCTTATTGGCACTCCTATACCATAAAATGAGATCCTCATCCCAATAAAACCAAGCTACTTCCTGTTCTATATACCGAGCATTCTTTACCAACAATAATTTTAGACATTCCGTGATTCTCATACCCTGTGGAACATTACCCGTGCCATCCTCGGCTCAATTTCCGCAATCAGAACTGATCCGCCAACATGCCTTAGACCGGAACCATCACAGCACATCACCGTGCAATTAGCTGATCAACAGCAATCTCCCCAACTTGGCTCGAAGCCATATATCAAGACACACTCAACAACTCATAACACTTTTACTCTAATGATGCCATGATACCATAGTGAGATAAAACTCAAATCATTTACAAGTTGTGAAAACACAGATCATCTAGTACTATAATCCTCTACAGATCTCACATTCATCCCCACGTCAGTTGAGTCCACTGTCTAGAGTGACCCGAGTTTATCAAATTTCAACACGTACTCTTCAATTACACATAAGATCTTCTAACAATATACATAAGAATTGTACCACTTAAGAACACTCCGCAGGAGATAACCCACCTGCTCCGCCTTAATTTAGTACTTCAGCACATCTTCCACCATTGTGTACGTTACACAGTCTTTTAGTCTTCTTGAGTCTGAACTCATACCGCCACACATATTGTACTTCACTTCCCAACTAGGAGACACAAAAATATTTTTCACGTGCCCATAACTCGGGGCTACACAACATATCACAATAGGAATCAAACACTTACCAACTCATCTATCATTCAGCAGACTCCTTCGTCACTACCAAGATCACATAGATACATCTCGCAGTACCAACATACCCATCACATGGATGTCCAACTGCCATTCCGGCTAATAGGGACAATACCGAACATACAAGTTCAAAACACTTGCTCACACAATCAGCACCTCGATGCCCAAGCCATAGGAAAAGATCCAGCCTCAAGTCCTCCAGACTGGCCCAACATACTCACGAAGGTCACATCTCGCCCCTCGATCGGGGAAATCACAAACCATCAACGCACATATAACACTGAGCGCTCATGTGCGCATACAGACATGAGGAAGGAATTTCAAGAGTTATTTCTCAAGCTGAATTAAGTACGCACGATAAGAATTCCAAGAAAGTGAAATTTTCCTAAAGGTTTTGCAGCCTCTCGAGGATAAATACAGACGTTTTTGTACCGATCCGCGAGACTCTACTAAACTTGCTCATGACTCATGAGACCTAGTAACCTAGGCTAAGATACCAACTTGTCACGACCCAATTTCCAAACTCGGTCGTGATGGCGCCTCTCGTGAAAACAAGGCCAGCCAACTAACCCAAATCGTCTCTTTAACAATCATTAAACATAAATGAATAGATGAGTACAGCTTAACGACAATAATAACCAGTATTTACAATCCAACACAACCCGACCAGGGTGTCACATGTCACGAGCATCTAAAGAAAACCTGGACACAACTACAGGGTCAATAATATACAAGAGATAAATTCTGGAATTCTAAAGACAACATTCGGTGCCACGAACGCTGGCGGTCACCTTACTCAGCTTCAATAGTAATACCTTCAATCAGCTAATAACCCGCTACCGGGTGAACAATACCTGCAACTGCACGCGAGGTGCAGGGAGTAAAGTGAGTATTCCAACTCAATGAGTAGTAAGAGTATATAATAACCGAGTGGCAAGAAATCACGTAAGGCACTCCATCATGCTATATAAAACAATGCAACCCTTTGAGAAAAAAGTAAAATCGTGAAAATCCTTTAGAAAATATATGGGCTCAGTTAAAACCTCTTTTGAAAATATCCTTTCCAACAGTTAAGCAAATGAATGCGTAATCAAACAGTGGAAGTCAGCACATAAGTCAGCCCCTCAGGCACAACACTCCACCAACAAATAACACCAGGATATCTGGTAAACAGTGCAAGAAGTAGCATAGATGCCAATGAAATGAGAGTGCTGAATGTTATGACACGTAAAACAACCAAGAACCAATGCATGAGTGCAATGCAATGCATATGATGGTACATTCCAGTACCTACTGTGGCGTGCAACCCGAGCCATCCATATTACTTATCGTCGACGGCGCTTACTAGGGGTGTGTACATACTTCGAAGGGCTCCTACAGCCCAAGCGCAATATCAAGCCATATAGTGGCATCAATAAATTCTTGGTCAGTCATTGTTACCTGACCAATTTACATCATTCAGTATCATTGTTACCACTGTTTCAAGTCACATCATACAATGTCATTGTTACCACTATTTCAAGTCACATCATACAGTGTCATTATTACCACTGTTTCAAAATCACTGCTGCGGCGCCCAGCCCGATTCATGCTCAGTCCAGAAATCAACATAAGCCCCTTGGGCATTTATAAAATAGTAGTTCTCAGCCCGAAATATCATTTAAAATATCATTTGAGTTTTCAAAACTTAGAAGTATGGCTGAGTTTGCAAAACAGTATTTAAAACCTTGGACTGAAACCAAATGATATGCAAGATATGCTAAAATAGTAATATCAATCCCCGAAGGATTCACATAGTTGGCACGAAGCCCAAACATGGCAATCAGCCCAAATCATGATGTTAACAAGTAGTTTCAGTCAAATACGCGGTAAAAATCAACAACCGGGACGGACCAAGTCACAATCCCAGGTGGTGCTCTACCCCACGCTCAGATCCGGCGTGCAAGTCACCTTAATATAGCACTATGGTGTGCAAATCCGGGGTTTCAAACCTTCAGGATATCATTTACAAGTATTACTCACCTCAAACCGGTAAAATCTCTAGCGCGCGACGCCTTTGCCCCTCAAATAGGCTCCCACGCGCATCGTATCTATCGAAAAACAGAGCGAATATATTACAATATACTAAGGAAACAATACCCAATCAAAAACAATCGAGAAATAGCAAAAATCTCAAAACTAGCAAAACCCGAGCCCCTAGCCCACTTCTCAAAAAATTACAAAACTCACATTACCGGATTTCTCGTCTCGCCAAGAGTCTATACATATCAAATTTATCAAAATCGGAGTCCATTTGACCCCTCAAATCCCTAGTTTAACTCTCTTAAGTTTCAAGCCCTAATCTCCATTTTTAACCTTTAATTCCTTGAGTTTCTCAGTGTTAAGCCATGATTTTACACCATAATAATCATGCTAAGTCCAAGAATCCATACCTGATGAAAGCCCTCGAAACTCTCTTCAAAATCGCCTCAAAGTTCTCTAGGTTCGGAGTCCAAAATGTTACTCTTTCCAAAAAATTGCGAAGAAGATAAATCCCACTTAACTGCTATTTATATCCGCTTATGCAGATCAAATACCGCTTTTGCGACTTCTGCTTCTATGGTCAACGTCCACTTTTGCGGACTTTTCACTTAAGGCCACTTTACGCTTCTGCGGTCACCAATCGCATCTGCGGGACCGCTTATGCGATCCTAATCATGCTTCTACGGAACCTGGCAAGGGCCAAGTTTTCCGCTTCCGCGCTCCTCAAACTGCTTCAACGAGACCGCACCTGCGGTCCCACAACCGCAGGTGCGAAACCAACAGATACCAGCAACTTGAACCTGCAATTAAACTCCAAAAACCTTCCGTTTAACCATCCGAACTCACCCCGAGGCCCCCGGGACCTCAACCAAAAGCACAAACATGTCTTAAAACATTACCCAAACTTGTTTCAATCATCACAACACATCAATCAACACTAAAATCATCAATTCTGATCGGATTCAATCCTAAGTTCTTTAAAAACTTCCGAAACACGCATTCGATCAAAAACCCAACCAAACGACGTTCGAATGACCTGAAATTTTGCACACGTATCCAAAATCACCTAATGAAGCTACAACAACTCTCGGAATTCCATGTCGATCCTCGGATCAAAATCTCACCTAACAACCGGAATTCGCCAAACTACTAACTTCGCCATTCCAGCATAATTCTACATCGGACCTCCAAAATCGATTCCGATCACATTTCTTAGTCACAAATTACTTCCCAAAGCTAACCAAATCACCAGAAATCCCATCCGAGCTCTCTAACTCATAAGTAAATATCCGATTGACTTTTTCAACTTAAGCTTTCCTTAAAGAGTCTAAGTGTCTCATTTCTTATCAAAACCAATCCAAATCAACTCTAACACACCACATACTGATAATGAAACAAGAAGAAGCATGAAAATGGGGAAACAAAGCAATAACACATGAGACAATGGGTTGGGTTGTCACACATGAGAACCATCTTTCATGATATGATACACAAAGAAATAGAGGTGTAATGGATAACGTCATTATCAAATCCAAGAAGGTCGCAAATCACATAGCGGACTTGAGCAAGTTCTTTGACAGGTTAAGGTGGTATACCTTAAAATTGAACCCCAAAAAGTGTGCATTCGGGGTTCCTGTGGGAAAGTTACTGGGATTCATTGTCAATCGTCAAGGGATCGATCTGGACTCGTCTAAGGTTAAGCCTATTCAGGAGTTACCGCTGCCTAGGAGCAAAAAGGATGTGATGAGCTTCCTAGGACATCTCAAATATATCTGTCGCTTCATAGCACAGTCCACAGTTATATGTGAACCCATTTTCAAGATGCTGAGGAAAGATGCCGAAACAAGCTAGACCGAGGATTGTCAGAAAGTTTTCGACAAAATCAAAGAGTATTTGTCCACACCGCCGGTCTTGGTCCCGCCGGAGCTAGGTCGACCTTTGCAACTCTATCTATCTGTATTAGATGGAGCGTTCAGATGTGGGGAAAACATGATGAGACAGGGAGAAAAGATCAAGCCATATACTAACTGAGTAAGAAATTCACACCTTATGAAGCACGATACTCTCTGCTGGAACGTACTTATTGTGCTTTGACCTGGACGACCCAGAAATTGAGGCATTACTTCTGTGCCTACACTACATACCTTATATCTAGGATGGACCCTCTGACGTACATATTTCAAAAACCCATGCCGACTGGAAATTTAGCCAAGTGGCAGATATTGTTACGTGAGTTCGACATCGTCTATGTAACTTAGAAGGCGGTCAAAGGACAAGCATTGGCAGACCATCTTGATGAAAATCACGTGGGAGGAGAATATGAACCCTTAAAAATGTATTTTCCTAATGAAGAGGTGTCATTCATAGGAGAGTACATTACTGAGGCATACGAAGGTTGGAGGATGTTCTTTGACGGAGCTACAAATTTCAAAGCAGTGGCCATTGGAGCGGTTTTGGTATCACAAACAGGTTAACATTATCCGGTATCTGCCAAACTCAGATTTCCCTGCACCAACAACATGGCAAAATATGAAGCTTGCATACTAGGACTCAACATGGCAATCGACATGAATATTCAGGAGCTGTTGGTAATCGATGATTCAAATTTACTTGTGCACTAGGTACAAGGAGAGTGGGCCACCAAGAATTATAAGATATTGCCATATCTGCATCATGTGCAGGAATTAAGAAAGATGTTCACAAAGATAGAATTTCGGCATGTGCCCAGAATTCACAATGAGTTTGCCGATGCATTGACCACTTTGTCATCCATGATACAACATCCAGATTAGAATTTCATTGATCCAGTCCCAGTGAGAATTCATAATTAACCGGCGTATTATGCCAAGGTTGGAGAAGAAATGAATGGAAAACCTTCATTCCATGACATCAAGGAATATTTGGTGAAAGGAGAATACCCGGAGCATGTGAACCATACTCAGAAACACACACTCCACAGATTGTCCAATCTCTTCTTCCACGGTAGAGAAAACTTGTATAGAAGGACTCCTGATTTGGGATTTCTAAGATGTGTCGACACAAAAGAGGCTTCTAAGCTACTTGAAGAGATACATGCTAGGACCTATGGACCGCATATGAATGTTTTTTTCTTGGCCAAGAAGTACTCAGGGCAGGTTATTTTTGGATGACCAGGGAGACAGATTGGGTCCAGTATGTCTGAGAATGCTACCAATGTCAAGTGCATGCCGATATGATAAAGGTGCCGTCAAATGAGCTTAATGCAACAAGCTCACCTTGTCCATTTGCCGCATTGGGAATGGATGTCATCGGTCCGATCGAGCCCACTACTTCAAACGGGCACAAGTTTATTCTAGTGGCCATTAACTACTTTACAAAATCGGTAGAGGTTGCATCCTACAAAGCTGTAACCAAGAACATTGTTGTAGACTTTGTCATGGATCGTATTGTTTGCCGATTTGGAGTTCCCGAGTCCATTGTCACTGATAATGCAGCCAATCTCAACAGTGATCTGATGAAAGCCATGTGTGAAACTTTCAAAATCAAGCACAAGAATTTCATAGCCTATAGAGCCGTAGAAGCCATCAGCAAAAATATCAAGAAGATACTAAGGAAGATGGTAGAAAACCACAAATAATGGCACAAGAAGCTACCCTTTGCTTTGTTGGGATACCGCACTACAGTTCGCACGTCAACTGAGACAACTCCCTACATGCTGGTTTATGGTACCGGAACTATCATCTCAGCCAAGGTAGAGATCCCTTCTTTAAGGATCATACAGGAAGCCGAACTCAGCAAAGCAAAATGGATAAGAAGCCGCTATAAGCAGTTGGCCCTTATAGATGGAAAAAGAACAAATGCAGTATGTTACAGCCAGCTTTATCAGAACAGAATGTCTAGAGCTTTCAACAAAAGGGTCAAAACAAAACAATTTTCACCAGGACAGCTGGTATTGAAGAAGATCTTTCTACATCAAGATGAAGCCAAAGGGGAATTCTCTCCCAACTGGCAAGGTCCTTACATGGTCCACCGGATGCTAATAGGAGGAGCACTCATACTTGTAAAAGTAAAACTGGATGGAGAAGTCTGGCCAAAACCAATTAATTCAGATGCAGTCAAAAGATACTATATGTAGAGTATTTACATTTCCCCATCTGATGTAATTGAACTACGCTTGACCTGATTCCCGTTTAAGAGGGGATATGTAGGCAGCCCTGTGGGTTCGGTCATATCATAATAAAATTTTCATTTCCCCCAGGACCCAGAACTGGGGCAGAATTTTGAGGAGGACCCTCAAAATTCCGGAACAAGTTAAGCCGACGTCATGACATGCCAGAAAGTCAGAAATTGGTTAAGAAACTGGGCAGAATTTTGACAAGGGTTCTCAAAATTCGAAAGAAAGTTCAACAAGTTCATTACTCGCAAACGGCTGAAGGATCATCTACCAAACTAGGGCAAAATTTTGAGGTGAACCCTTAAAATTCTAATACAAGAAAGCTGCAGTGTCTCTGAAATATGTTACAGTCACCAGTTCATCTGAAATTACTTGATATTTCACTATATTTTCTAAAATAACTCTATTTTTATCAATAATTGCATATTTTTGAAAAACTCTATTTCTGTAATAGCCAGGTGTTACCTAGGGAAACTCAAACAAGGCCCCCAGAATGGAGGAACAGAGCCAGCAGACGAAGGCACGAACCAACCTCCCCTTAGAAAACTTACAATTTTTTCTTTTAGTGCAGGCACATCTGACATAACAGCAGCATTCGCAAATATATACATGCAGCAAAATCACTATCAATCGGGCCACCAGACACTGAATATATCTCCAGCTAAGAAATATTCTACTCTTATTTGCTACTCGTTCTTTGCTTGGGACTAAGCCCTATCCCGCACCTAGCATGAGGCTAAGCCATGTGTCCATATTTGCATAAGGATAAGCTCTGCCTTCCATTTTCATGGGACTAAGCCCTGTCTCGAACCTTGTACGAGGCTAAGCCCTGTCTCTATATTTGCATCAGGAGCTCTGCCTTCCATTCGCATGGGACTAATCCATGTCCCGAACCATGCATGAGGCTAAGCCCTGCCCCCATATTTGCATAAGGCTAAGCCCTACCTTCCATATGCATGGGACTAAGCCCTGTCCTGCATCCTATATGAGACTAAGCTCTGTTTTCGATTTTTTCATAAGGCTAAGCATTTCCTTCTCATGGGACTAAGCATTGTCCCTTCTTGCATAAATGTTGCTCTATTCCGACACTATCTATCTGCTCCTCTTTCGGGCTAAGCTCTGCTCTCAACCTCACAAGACTAAGCCTTGTCTTGTTGACTTTAGCATCATATTATTGCATCTCATGGGCTGAAATATTGCCAACCTCTCCAAAGGCGCCATAGTCTAAAGGCATCATCCACATAGCCAGAAGACACCATGCCATGGCCTGAGGATCCCACAAATTTGCATATCATTATTCAAAGGAGACATGGTTTGGAGGCACCATTTTCATGGCTTGAGAACATAATTTCATGGCCTGCGAATCCCTCAATGAACAATTCATAGCCCAGGATATCATGGTCTGAGGACATCATTCGCACCGTCCAAAGACAACTTTCATGGTCCAAAGGGAATCCGCATCATGTTTAAATTTCTGCACAAATACATGTTCGTAGCGTATCTTTATCTGCAGGTGACCAGTAAGCAACCGCTAGCCCAGCAGGAGCGACCTCGCTCTAGTCCCTTCAACTATCTTAAACTTGACCGTTCACCAGAACCACTCTTTCACCCATCCCGAAATCTCGCGTCTGTTCTTGTAATGACTTCATCGGTATATTCCGCCAATGGATCTGCAACTACACATGGCCTGATTTCTGTAAAACCAGGGATATGTAGGTAGCTCAAAGACCAAAGTCCGACCTCTATCTTTCAAAATATCTCATTAGGTCAAAATTGGCCATCATTTCTTTAGCCGAAAACTCTTTCATGTTTCCCGGGTAAAGAGGGGCAACAGTTGATACCTAATTTTTCCCTATAATATTTTTGAAATACATATATACCTTTAAAACTATGCATTAGCATCAGTTGGTATTTTTAAATAATTTTTATATTTTTTAATTAATTTCTCTCAATATTTTATTGATATAAATAAATACAAAATTGCATTATAGATGATTTTAAAACATCTCTTGATATTACCATTTACGGTCCTATTAAGTTCCAATTATCTCACAAATGACTAGATTTACATCTTTTGGTTACAATTGAAATAATTTTCCAATTATAGCCTATGCATACATCATTGCATTATTTTACCAGAAATTAGCCCGTTATATTTTTAAAATATTGAATATTATTTTAAAGCATCTCTGTGCATGAAAAATTATTTTTCATTGTTAATTATTTTATAAAATAATTTATTCAAATACCTGGGTATTTAACAAATAACCCCCTTATTTCAGATTTAGCCTAATTGAACAACCCAATTTTAACTCCTAACCCACTAAGACCAAGCCCAAATCGGTCAAACCCAACTCCAATTAATCTAAAACCCGACCCAGGCCTCCCCAAATCCTGGTCATTGATCTCTGAGATCAACAGTTCATATTTGTTCTTACCATAATTAACCTAATGACCCCCTCCTAACCTAATTCATTTCCGCCATACCCCGCCATCATGCTTTCCCCTCTTTCTCGGATGCTCTCTATCTGAACCCTAATCCAGGCGCCGTCACTGGCTTAGCCCTCCATTCTATGATGTTTCTTTGTCGTCTCAAGCTTATACTGGCCTCCTACTTGCTATGGTTCATCAGTTTCTTAGATCCTTGAGAAGATCTTAAGGGACCTAGGCGGTCTGGTTTGCACATTCACTTTCTTTGTCTATTTCAGGCCGTTTGCTTGACCATGAGTAAGAAACCTCTCTTATTTTGCTATGGATCCATGATTTTCTAGGCCTATGTTCTCGTCTATGTCATGCTTTCTAAAGAAACCTAATTTTTCATCTCCGATCTTCTCAGATCTGTATAGATCTGAGACGAATTGAACATATATCACATGTTTCCCTTGAAAAGTTTTTGGTTTTCGACTGATTTCCCATTTTTCCTAAACTAGGGTTTACCCTAAGCCATCTTCTCAAAAGGTTTTCTGATTTTCGAATGCTTAATCGTTTGTTCTTAAGTGTTCATGACTGATTTATGCTAAAGTTGCATAAGCCCTAGTTGATTCATGATTAAAACTCTCACTGTCTAGTGTTTTGCTTCGGTTCTTGTCACACCTCCTTTTTTACGTTATACTACTTTACCCGCGAGGGTGTAGAGGAGTTTTTCCAATTTAAGGATAGTCGGAACGGGATTGGTTATTTAAGTTTTTCAGAGTCGCCACTTGAGAATATAATGGTGTCCCAAGTCACCGGTTTAATCCCGAACCGAGGAAAGTTTGACTCTGTTACAGTCTGCGAACTAGAA
>MU731768.1:0-17616 GCA_026770625.1 Nicotiana glauca
TATTCCTATTCTTCTTAAAGTCACAATTAAGCATGGCCGGGAACCACACTAGTGGATCTTGAGGGGTGCCTAACAGCTTCCCCTCCAGATAATCTCAAGCCCTTACCCGAACACTTGTTTTTTTTCAAAATCTTCTTCTTTTCTTTTAAAGTGCCCTAATGCACTATAATCATTAGGTGGCGACTCTCCAAAATCCATAACCCAATTCCCCAAAAAGGGAATAGAAGAGTCATTTCATCCATAATGTCGAAACCCGCTTTCCGCCTTAGAAAAATGGGGGCGTCGACAATGAACCAACAACTATGACATGTAATAAGATGACACAACAAAAGGATAGTGATTTGGAAGAAGAAGATGTCATACCCAAGGAAATTGTCAGAGAAGTAGAAGACTTTGAGAACAAGGATAATTCCGATCTGGACGAAATAGAAATAATCAACTTGGGAGATTCAAATATTGTTTAGGAAACCCGCAACAACATCCACTTGTCGCCATCAGAAAAAGAAGAATACACATAGTTCTTGAAAGGGATGAGGACATATTTGGATGGTCATACGATGATATGACTAGGTTAAGTACAACTATTGTGGCTCACAAGTTGCCCAAAAACCCAACATGTCCACCAATGAAGTAGAAACTTAGGAAATTCATGCCTAACATGAGTCTTAAAATCAAGGAGGAGGTTGCTAGGCAAATAAAGACCAAGGTACTCAGGGTGGTGGAATACCCAACTTGGTTAGCCAACATCGTGACATTTCCAAAGAAGGATGGGATGGTCTGGGTCTGTGTTGATTATCAGGATCTCAACAGGGCCAGCCCAAAAGATGATTTCCCACTTCCAAACATATACATCCTAATCGACAATTGTGTCAAACATGAACTCTAGTCGTTTGTAGATTGTCTTGCCGGTTACATAAGATCTGAATGGACGAAGACGACGCTGAGAAAATGGCTTTCATTACACCATGAGGAGTACACGGTTAAAAGATGATGCCATTTGGACTAAAGAATGTTGGGCTACCCACATGAGGGCTACGACTACCATTTTTCATGACATGATACATAAGGAGATCGAGGTATATGTGGATGACGTCATCATCAAATCATAGAAAGCCACATATCATATAGACGATTTGAGGAAGTTTTTGGACAGACTGTGGAAATACAACCTAAAACTAAAACCCACAAAATGTGCATTTGGGGTTTTTACCGAAAATTTACTTGGGTTCATTGTCAACAGTTGAGGGATAGAATTGGATCCATCAAAAGTCAAAGCCATCCAGGAGCTACCGCCGTCGAAGAGTATGAAAGATGTAATGAGTTTTCTAGGATTGCTAAGCTACATCAGCAAGTTTGTAGCCCAGTCCACAGTTATATGTGAGTCGATTTTCAAGATGTTGAAGAAAGATGCTGCAACTAGTTGGACTGAAGATTGTCACAAGGCTTTCGACAAGATTAAGGAGTACTTATCAACACCACCAGTCTTGGTCTAGCCAGATCCATGTAGACCCTTGCTACTCTACCTTGCAGTGCTAGATGGAGCCTTTGGCTGTGTTTTAGGGTAGCACGACGAGACAGGGAGAAACGAACAAGCTATCTATTACATGATTAAAAAGTTCACTCCATATGGAGCGCAGTACTCTCTATTGGAATATACATGCTGCGCTCTGACCTAGATAGCTCAGAATCTGAAACATTACTTCTACGCCAACACAATATACCTCATATCAAGGATGGATCCCTTGAAATATATCCTTCAGAAACCCATGCCCACTGGCAAGCTGGCTAAGTGGAAAATCCTATAGAGCAAGTTTGACATTGTTTATGTGACTCGGAAAGCAGCCAAGGGATAGACACTGGAAGATCATCTTGCTGAGCACCCTGTGGAAGGAGAATACGAACCCCTGAAAATGTATTTTACCGATGAAGAGGTACTATTCACAGGAGAAGACATCGCGGAATCTTATGATGGTTGGAGAATGTTCTTTGACAGAGCGGAAAATTTCAAAGGAGTCGACATTTGAGCCATCTTGGCATCCAAAACCGGCCAACATTATCCGGTATCCGCTAAACATAGATTTCCATACGCCAACAACATGGCAAAATATGATGCTTACATGGTAGGACTCAACATGGCCATCAACATGAACGTTCAGGAGCTGATAGTAATCGGTGATTCAGATTTGCTTATGCATCAGGTACAATGAGAATGGGCCACCAATAATTCCAAGATATTGCCATATCTGCACCATGTGCAGGAATTGAAAAAAAGGTTAATGAAGATAGAGTTTCGGCATGTTCCCAGGATTCATAAAGAGTTTGCCGATGCATTGGCCACTTTGTCATCCATGATACAACATCTCGAAAAAAACTTCTTTGATCCTATCCCAGTAAGGATCCATAGCCAGCCAACGTATTATGCCCTTATTGAAGAAAAAATAGACGAGAAGCCTTGATATAGAGATATAAAAGAATATTTGGCAAAAAGGAGAATATACGGAGCATGCTAATCATACTCAGAAGTGTACGCTTTAGAGGTTGTCCAACAATTTCTTCCACAACGGGGGAACTTTGTATAGAAGAACTCCTAATATTCGATTGCTAAGGTGTGTCGACGCAAAAGAAGCTTCTAAGCTACTTAAAGAGTTACATGCTAGGACCTGCGGCCCGCATATGAATGGCTTTGTCTTGGCAAAGAAGATACATATGGCCGGTTATTTCTAGATAACTATGGAGACAGATTGCATCCAGTGTGTCCGAAAATGCTACCAATGTCAAGTACATGCCGATATGATATAAGTGTTGCCATATGAGCTCAATGAAACAAGCTTACCTTCACCATTCGCCGCTTAGGGAATGGATGTCCTTGGTCCAATCGAGCCTACCGCCTCAAATGGGCATCGATTAATCTTGGTAGCTATTGATTACTTCACCAAGTGGGTCGAAGCAGCATTTTACAAGGTAGTAACTAAGAAGGTCGTAGCAGATTTTGTCTGTGACTTTGTTTGCCGGTTCAAAGTTCCAGAATCAATCATCACCGACAGTGCCTCCAATCTTAACAGTGATTTGATGAATGCCATGTGTGAGACTTTCAAAATCAAGCACAAGAATTCCACAGCCTATAGACCTTAGATGAACGGAGTTATAGAAGCTGCTATCAAGAATATCAAAAGGATACTAAGAAAGATGGTAGAAAATCATAAACAATGGCACGAGAAACTGCCATTCGCTTTATTGGGATACCGTACCATAGTCCGCACATCAATTGGGGCAACTCCCTACTTACTGGTTTTGGTACTAAAGTTGTTATTCCTGTTAAAATGGAGATTCCTTCTTTGAGAATCATACAAGAAGTTCTGCTCAGCGATGCATAATAGATAATGAGTCGTTATGAGTAGCTAGCCCTCATAGATGGAAAAGGATGAATGTAGTATGTCGTGGGCAACTCTATCAGAACAGAATGTCCAGAGCCAATAACAAGAGAGTCAAGCCGAGAAAGTTCACATTGGGGCAGCTGGTGTTGAAGAAGATCTTTCTGCATCAGGATGAAGCGAAAGGGAAATTCTCTCCAAACTAGCAAGGCCCTTAGATGGTTCACAGAGTATTGACAGGAGGATTCCTTAAACTTCCCAAAATAAACGGAGAAGTATAGCCAAAACTGATCAAATCAGATGCAGTCAAACAATACTATTTGTAACTATTCATCTTTTCACCAAAAGATGTAAATTAAACTACGCTCGACCTGATTCTGTTTTAAGAGAGGATACGTAGGCAGCCCTGTGGGTTAGGTCATAGTTCAGTAAAAATCATATTTTTCCCCATAATAGAAAACTGGCACAGAATTTTGAGGATGACCCTCAAAATTTTGAAGCAATTTCAGCCGATCGCAGCATCTGTATCAGTCAGACGTGTCCATTTAACTGGGGCAAAATTTCGAGGAGAACCCTTAAAATTCTATAGCAGGAAAGAGTGCAATTCCTCGAATGAGTGTCACAATCACTGGTTCATCTAACCAATTTCTAAAATAAAATATTTTTTATTATGTTTTTGAAAACTATGTATTCTTGCTTGTAAAATGACTCAGTTTAGCCAATGCTATTCCCAATGATATGAACAGGACCTTCGGACCAAGCAAACAAGCCAAGCAAGCCGATGGAGGCACGAACTAACCTCCCTGTTTACACAACTCATGTTTTTTATTTGGATGTCGGAGCGAAGAATATACATGCCTCCAAGTCACAATCTTCATAACAACCATGCTACTGAAATCTATTACCAACTATGAAAACTTAACTATCACCTGCTATTTATTCAATTTTTGCATGGGACTAAGCCCTACCTCTATATCTGCATAAGGCTAAGCACTGCCTTCCATCTGCATGGGACTAAGCCCTGTACAAAACCTTGCATGAGACTAAGCTCTGTCTCCATCTACATGAGGCTAAGCCTTGCCTCCATTTTACATAAGGCTAAGCACTGCTTTCCATTTGCATCGGACTAAGCCCTGTCCCAAATCTTGCATGTGACTAAGCTTTGTCTCCATCTGTATGAGGCTAAGCCCTGCCTCCATTTTGCATAAGGCTAAGCACTGCCTTCCATTTGCATGGGACTAAGCCCAGCCCCAAATCTTGCATGATACTAAGCTTTGTCTCCACCTACATGGGGCTAAGCCCTGCCTCCATATCTGCATAAGGCTATGCTCTGCCTTCCATTTGCATGGACTAAGACCAATCCCGAATCCTGTATGAGGCTAAGCCCTGCCTCCATATTTATATAAGGCTAAGTAGTGCCTTCGATATGCAGGGGACTAAGCCATGTCCCGAACTTTGCATGAGACTAAACTCTTTCTCCATCTGCATGAGGCTAAGCCCTGCCTCCATTTTACATAAGGCTAATCACTGCCTTCCATTTGCATGGGATTAAGCCCTATCCCGAACCTTGCAGGACACTAAGCTCTGCCTCCATCTTCATGAGGCTAAGCGGTGCCTCCATTTTACATAAGGCTAAGCATTGCCTTCCGTTTGCATGGGACTAAGACCTGTCCCGAATCTAGCATCAGACTAAGCTTTGTCTACATCTGTATGAGGCTAGGCCCTACCTCCATATTTGCATGAAGCTATGCCCTACCTCCATATCTATATAAGGCTAAGCTCTGCCTTGCATTTGTATGGGACTAAGACTTGTCGCTAATCCTGCATGAGGCTAAAACATGACTCTATATCTACATAAGGCTAAGCTCTTCCTTCCATCTGCATGGGACTAAGTCCTGTCCCGAATTTTGCATGAGGCTAAGCTCTGCCTCTTATTTGTGTAAGGCCAATCATCGCCTTTATTTTTCGAGACTAAGCACTGTGTTTCCGGCACTATCTATTTGGTCCTCTTTCGGGATAAGCTTTGCCCTCAACCTCACAAGACTAAGCCTTGTCTTGTTGATTTTAGCATCGTATTATTGCATCTTATGGGCAGAAATATTGCCAACTTGTCCAAAGGCGTCATTTTCTAAAGGCATAATCCTCATAACTGGAAGACACCATGCCATGGGCAGATGAACTCTCAAATTTGCAAATCATTATTCAAAGGCGTCATGGTTCGGAGGCACCATTTTCATGGCCCGAGAATATCATTTCATGGCTTGTGAATCCTCCACAGAACAATTCATGGCCTAGGATATCATGATCTAAGTATGTCATCCTCAACCGTCCAAAGACAATTTTCATAGTCTGAGGGGAATCTACATCATGTTAAAATTTCTGCACATATATGTACTTGTAGTATCTCTTTACTTGTAGGTGACCATATAAGCAACCTCTGCCCCAACAGGAGCAATCCCGCTCCAATTATTTCAAATTATCTAAAATCTGGCCGCTCACCATAACCATCTTTCCACTCATTCCAAAGTTTCGTGTCCGTTCTTGTGATGACTTCACCGGTATATTGGGCCGATAATCTAGAACTACACATTGCTTGATTCCTGTAAAACTAGAGATATGTTTGCAGCTCAGGAACCAGGGTGCGGCCAAAAGCTCGATCAAAATTGGCCGTCATATCTTTATCCGACAACTCTTTCAGCCTTTCAGGGTAAAGAGGGACAGCTGTTGACACCCAATTTTTTCTTAGAATATTTTAAAAATACATATATACCTTCAAAACTATGCATTAGCATCAATTCATATTTTTCCACAATTTCTACACTTCAAATTAATTTATCTCAGTATTTTATTGATATAAATAATTACAATTGCACCGCAAAAGACATTATAACAATTTCACGGTTTAATTTTGCTATTTATATTCATATTGAGCACAAATTATTTCGCAAATAGGAACATCTACATTTTTGAGTTACAATTGAAATAACTTTGCAATTATAGCTCATGCATGCATTAGTGCATTATTTTACCAGAAAATAGCTCATTGTATTTTTAAGAGATTGAATAATTATTTTAAAGTATTTTCATGCATGAAAATATTGTTTATAATCACTTAATTAATTTATAAAATATATTTTATCAACTATTTGGGTATTCAACAAATAAACTTTTTTATTTTAGACCTAATAATATTTACCAGCCCAAAACGCCCTTTAATATTAACCCAAAAAGCCAGCCCAAACCCCTTAGGCCCAATAACCCCTCTTCAATCGTTGCTATTGATCTGGTAGATCAACAGTCCACGTTCACCCTTACCTTAATTAACCCCAAACCTACTCCTAACCCTTTGCATTCTCTCAAAACATACCATTATCATCTCCCCTCATCTCTCAACTCTCTCTCAATCTAACCCTAGCCCTAGTCGCCTTCACCAGCAAAAACCTCCCTCCTATGGTGCCTCTATGTCTTCTCCGGCCGCCCCTGGCCTCCTACACTCCATGGCTCTTCGACTTTCTGAGTCCTTGAGAAGATCTCAAGGAACTCAAATTGATTATGGTTTGAAACTTTGTTTATCGGCCTGTCTCAGGCCATTTTTTCGTTCGTAAGTAAGGATATCTCCATACTTCATTACAAATCTAAGGGTTCTTGACCTATTCTCTTCACCTCTGCTATTTTTTGGAAAACCCTAGTTTGATACTAGCGATTCTTCTCAGATCTTTATAGATTTGAGGCGATTCAAATTTTATTAAGTGTTTTCCTTCAAAAATTCTCTTGTTTTAATTAATTAATTTCGATTTTTGATCACTCTTTCTAAACTAGGGTTCATCTCAAACTTTTATTCAACAATTTTTCTAAGTTCTCAGTGTGTAGTTAATTATTTCTTCATCATCTTAACTGATATTCGCATGAATGTTCAAACCCTTGTTGATTCTGTGCGATATACTGGTTTCTTTTGATATTTATTTCGATACTTTGTTATTTCTATGATACCTGTCGTCTTAGTTTACACTGTTTTTGGGCTTAAATGTTTTCATTGTTAAAATCCATTATTTCTTTGGGATTTTCCCCTAATTAATCTCTATTTATGTTTCGAACTTGTTTTTCCTGCTGAATTCTATATTTCTATGAAGCTTTACTTATTTAATTTCTATTTGTGGAATCTGAGTAATTCTTTTCGAAAAATCAATGTTCTTTTGAAGGTTTTATTCATTATTTCCTATTATTTCGCCCTCTTAAAATATGTGTACACAGATCTTATTTTTCCCTCATTTGTGACACTAGTTGATCACACTTATCTTAATAAGTTATCTGTATGGTATTGGGATTTTACTGATTCCATATTTGGTATGAATTGGATTCCTTACCCTAATTAACCCCTTTTTGCTGTGACCATTAAGTGATTACCCCTAATTAAGGGATCTATTCCAGGCTCCCTTACATGAATTAATTTTATGATTATTTGATTACCTACTAATTGACTGACTTCTAATTCTCTTGACCTTATTTTCTCTACTCCCTAAATGATATATATACACTCTTTTTCTACCTCTCAATAACACGGACAGTAGTTCAACAATATATATACACACACACTCAAACTTTCTCTCATCTCTCTTTCAGCCACTTGTGCTCATTGCTCGTCTAGTAGGCTGAAAGCCAATGCAAGACTGTGGAACTCTACTTGCTTTACTTTATGCACTTTGCTTCCTTAACTGATATGTTCTATTTCAATATCATTATGAAATTCAAGTCTATATTCTCCATACTGTTAAATACATGCCTATTTCCATATTAGTTTAACTGATTATGTACTTAGTTGTTCTTCATGTTTACTTCTTTTATCAGTATGCCTAAGTTTTACCCCCTCTTGTTCAGTGTTTTAATTAGCATGTCTAGGTTTCAATTTTCCTTTTTGCTGTTTCATCGAGCATGTTTACTTGGGATCATATCTATTTTCTTCAACTAGCATGCTCATGTTAAGTAGATCTGGCTTTTAATTTATATGATTAACCACAATTGGTATGACTAACTTTGTGTGGTAGACCCCTTGTCCACAATATGGATATTCCTGCAATCTGTCTCTATGCTCTAATATCTACTATCACTTTAACTTTAAGTATAATTTCCTTGTTAATACTTTGAATCGTTAGTTTGTATTCTAATGTTATGTATTTGGTCACTAGTTGTCAATAAATTCCTGCTTGTTCTGTGTACTTGTTGATGAATAATCTTCCTCTCTTGTCCATGTTCATGTGTTTATTATTTAATCTCCCTATGTTCCCAACCCCCTGATGCCTGTTTGTAAATTTGTTTTTCTTCTCTTAAAATCAAGTAATATATGGCTTTGAATCTGGGTACTCTAAGTTTTTGTGATAGTGTGGCTGTTTGTCGAATCTTTGTTCTTCATAGAATTTCTTCCAAAACTATTTTCACTCTTAACATTTTTTTCTTAAAACTGTTTCCATTCATGAAATACCTTTTCACTCCTAAAGTTTATACCTCTATATCATTTTTATTATGGTCTTCCAACTATATTAAGCATTCTCACTTCTACTCTTAGATTATTTAAGTTATTCCCCTATAGTGTGTATACTGCCTAGGAATCCTTGAGATTCCTCCGAACTCTGGCACAATGGAGCTGGCCCTTCCGCACTGCACATAACTACTTCTATATTTATAAGGATGTTGGTGCGAGCATTGCCCGGGGTCCTTGAGGCCCTTGGAAACTTTGACGCACCAGGATACCTCATTGGATACTATGGACTATGACATCTTGGACTGTCTTGAAGGCCTTGTATTTCCAGATTCACTTTGGGCCTATATCAGGCTCCCAACAACACAATTTATATTTATTATGTAATTTATTTATTTATGACCTGTAATGATAATCTTTGTAAACAGATATCGGGGAAATTAGTAAAAGGGTGATTCTTATATGATTTTTATGGGGAACCGGGTAGAAATCATGCCTTTGGGTCTATATTATGTTTACTTACATTAGAAATCATGCTTTAGGTTTATACTATGTTTACCTGCATTAGAAACCATGTTTTTAGCATCACTTGGCATACTAGACAACATATTATAGGCACACTACCTCATTTGTTATGAAATTCTGTTTCTGTATAATCATGATCATCTAGAAATTCTATTATTAAGTTACTGCTATAATTCTGCCTGATAAAAACATCCATTCTTTATGTGCATTACAGATCCCCCATTTAATATTGTATTTGTATTCGGTTTAAACCATGTCTACATCGCCTAAATCAATAACTATCTTAACTATAAAAAAGTTTAAAAACAGTCCCAACACTTAGATGTCATAGAGATAAGTATGTATAAACTAGTTTTGTAATGTAATATTCAGCACCTAGACCGGCGTGCCTATAGGATTTAATAAATTCAAATTATTTTAAACCGATTCCCAGAATTTTGATTGCATTTAGACAACATGTTTATAGGGTATTACAGATCCACGTCTAGGAATGCCTACAAGTAATCAAGGTCTATTAAAAATTGTGAAACTATGCTTTGCTTATTTGTGACTGCCCAGATTCAACAGGTTCTAAAATCAGTAGGCAAATTGATTAAGTCTCTATCTCTTCGCCTTAACACAATGCTGCATATTCTCTGCTTGTCATGCTCACCTAGATATCCTGTTCTAGGACCTTTCTAAAATATCTGAAATCTATTGTTTGAGACGTGCTAATTGTATGTTTATGTGTGGAGGTAAACACGCGCCCCATAATTGTTTCTTACTTTACAGTCCTTTTTGTTCTTCATTGTCGGTTAGATTTTCCCTTTTAAACATCTTTGGAGAGTCTATAACTGCCTAAAATTAGAGGTTCTAAACACCTTCGGGGCCACAAGTTAGGGATGGGTATTGCACGTATAATGTTCGTCTAATTAAAATCGCTTATATAACCGCTAAGAGGAGGGTAATTAGGTAATAAAAGGATATGATAACCTGTACGCTAATACCACATGTAGCCCCTCTAGTTGAGGAAGGATTGCCAGGTATTGTACAAATGTGATCCTATAGGTTAACAAACTTATGACTTCCCTCATCTTATTTACATATGTGTGCTTAGACTGCTTATCTGTTAAATTTCCTTTATCTTATATGTGTGCTTAGACTGCCTATTTATTAAATGACTAATTCATAAAATGAGTTTGGCCGGGTCCACCATTGTGGACCTCAAGGGGTGCCTAACACCTTCCCTTAAGGCTAATTTCAAGCCCATACCCAGTTTCTGGTAACACAAACCGGTTTTATGAATTACATGCAATAGGTTCCCTAACGCATCTTAAATCCTTTAGGTGGCGACTCATCCACTTCTGTACCACTTTTCCCAAAAGGAAAAGAGTTGTCCCAAATGAATGTCGAGACCCAGACATCTGCTTCAAAGATGGAAACAAGGGGGAGTGACAATGATGGGGTATTGAGGCTTCAGGTTGGATTTGTCTTCCTAAGGTGGACGGTTTGAGGGAGTTGATTCTTGAAGAGGCACATAACTTGTGGTATTTTATTCACCCAGGAAATAAGAAGATGTATCCTGATTTAAAGCAGCATTATTAGTGGAGAAGGATGAAAAAGGATGTTGTTGAGAAAATTTTATGTTTTTCGAATTATCAGTAGGTCAAGTGCGAGCATTAGAGACCAGATAATTTGCTTTACAGTTTAGATATAACAGAATAAAAGTGGGAGAATATCACTATGGATTTTGTGGTGGGGTTAACACGGACCTTAAGGAGACTTGATATTGTCTGGGTTTTTGCGGACAAAATGACGAAGTCTGCACATTTCCTTTTGGTCATGACTTCCTAGACTTTTGAGAAGTTGGCTCAGATTTATCTTAGATAGATTGTTTGCCTACATAGTGTGATTGTGTGTATAATCTCATATCGAGCCACCCAATTTACAATGCATTTTTAGAGAGCTGTATAATGTGTCTTGGTCATGCATGCTGAGTTATCATGAGGATCAGTCATTGATTTCAGAAGCTATGTTGAGAGCCTACATTATTGATTCCGAAAGCTAGTTGGATCAATTTCTAACATTATCAGAGTGCACCTGCATCAACAACTACCAATCGAGTATCCAGATGGACCCGTATAAGGACTTATATGGGAGTCAATGTCGTTTTGTGATTGGTTGGTTTGAGCTTGGGGAGGCTAGGTTGTTGAGCACTGATTTGGTTCATAATACTTTGGAGAAGGTGAAGTTAATTCAAGAGCAACTTCGTACACCACGGTCCACACAGAAGAGTTCTGCTAATAGGAACGTTCGTGATGTAGCTTTCATGGAGGGTGAGAGGGTTCTTCTCAGAGTTTAACCTATGAAGGGCGTGATGAGTTTTAGGAAGAAGGGCAAGTGGAGACCTCGGTACATTGGTTCATTTGAGGTTTTGGAGAGAGTAGGTAAGGTTGCTTACAGGCTTTCGTTACCACCCATCTTGTCAGGAGTTCAACCAGTTTCATGTTTCATGCTTCGGAAGTATCATGAGGATCAGTCACATGTGTTAGATTTCAGTTCGGTGCAGTTGGACGAGAACTTGCCTTATAAGGAGGAACTATTAAAAAATTTTGTTAGGCAGGTTCGGAAGCTGATGGGAAAGGAAATTGAGTCAGTGAAGGTTCCGTAGATATTTCAACCAGTCGAGGAGGCGCCTTGGGAGACCGAGCATGATATGCGGAGCAGGTATTCTTATTTTTTGACTTCCAGGTGTTGACGATCAATTTTTACCCTCCTTTTTAAAATTAATTTATTCGTGCTTAATAATTTACGATAAATACTTTAAATGTGTTTTCTATTAATGAATATTTATTTTTATGAATTAAATAAGTATTAGTTTCTAAATTAATCGTGTCGTACTAATATTATGTATCTAAAAATGTATTTACTAATTTTAAAATTACTAAAACATTTTATGTATACGCATTACATATGTTCTATAATTAATTTGACAAATTAACTCCTTAATTTCTAGTAACTTAGGTTACAATGCTAATATTTTGAAATTAATGTTTGTATACGGTAGAAATCGATGGCCCGATTTCACAAGCATCACGACATCTCGAGGGATTTCAGTGTTCGACTCCGACGATCCTCGATGGTCGAGTTCGAGACAGTTCAACTTCGAGACATTATGAGTAACGACCAGCCCCGGGACAATGTGAATCACCGGTCTCGGCGAATTAAATGTGGAGTTCCCAAGGCAAGTGCATATGGCAGGTCAAGTCTAGTGGTCTAGTTTAAGAAAGAATCAAGGCATTAAATGGCTATACCAACCCATATCTTTGTACTTACTATATTCGTACTACGTTGGGATTTCCCCTCCCATATAAAGGTGATCCTTGTCATTTTGTAGACATATGTGGCTACATACTAAAATATACAAGAATATTCCATTTGCTCTATAACACATTATCTTGAGTTCATTACTTCATTTATTGCTTTATTCATTTTGTTCTATTTATTGTTAATCGTTTATTGCTTATTATTAGCCGTAAAGAGCCGTCGATGATTTTATTCTAATTGTTAGTCGCCCATCGATTACCCTAGACATCTCCTAGCCGAGCAATTGACTCGAACTCGAGGCCCCCGAATAGGAGAGCTCGAGGTCCCAATTGGCAGTCATTCGGTTTGGTTATCACCTTGCTCTCAAGCTCTAATCTCGTTTTCTAAGTGTTTTGCGTAGCATTAACTCACTAAAAACTAGCATCAAAATAGATCACGTATTTTTAGAACCTCGCAAAATCAAATATAATTGTTATTACTATTATCATGTTAAACAGTTTGGCTCCCACCATGGGGCTAAAAATAATAGTTGTCTTTTTCTTGCTGGATTATCCACGTAACGCAAGTTATCTTTCACAATTTTTCTTGTCCAGGATCTTTGATTTCAGGTCAAAATGTCTAACTTAGTAAACGCACATGAAAACATCAACCTTGAAGCACATGGGGAAAATGGTGTTAACGTACCAGGTGTTGGTGTACCACTACGAAACCCTGAGAACGCACCAGAACTGATTTCTATGGACGCGGTTTCACGCGACGCTCAACACATAAAAATAAGCTCCCACACCAAAAGGAGCATACACCTAGGTGACCAACAAGAATCCTAGAAAACCCCAGCTAGGGAAGAACGGGAGGTTAGCCTTCACGCTATTTTGGAAATGTTGCAGGCACTACAGCTGGCTATTGCTGAGCTGTAAATTCACCAGAAAACTTCTAGCATGGTAGCACCGGGGACGGCTCCTCCAGCCGAGCAGGTACCAGAGAGGTCAAGCGATAACGGGTCAGCAGCCGACCCCGCCATCATAGAGATGCTCGAGGACTTCATGAGAAGGATTGAAATGGGCGAGAAGAAGATAGAGGCTAACGACAAGAATGCCGAGACCTACAACTCAAGGGTCAACCCAATTTTGGGTGCACCCCCAATTTTATAAGGTGTGGATCCAAAGAATTTCGTACAGAAATCGTTCCCACAAGAGGCGGCTTTCACACCTCGTTTTTTACACACCTACCCCAAAGGATAAATGTATAAGGGAGTTTCTCCATTTAAAGTGACATTATTCGAAGTGGGATTATTTATTTATTTTTTTTTAGAGTCGCCACTTGGGATAGAATTGGTTTTTGGTGTCCCAAGTCACCAGTTTAATTTAAATCCCAGATCAAGGAAAATTATCGACTTCCCAATTGGAGTCTGCAAACCAGAAATTCTGCATAAGAAATTCTGTTGACCCGAGGGAAGGTGTTAGGCACCCTCGGATCCCGTGGTTCTAGAACGGTCGCTAAAATTATTATAAATGGCTAAAAATCTAATTTTTTACATGCTCCAATCTATAGTGCAATTTTATTATTATTTACCGCTTTTTAATTATTTTACACGAAAGTGAACATTGTTTAAAAACGTGTTTTCGGATCACGTCACATGAAATGCTCCCGGATCCTCGACACATTCTTATTCAACAATTTTGGATTTGGATTTGGGTCGCATGAAATGCACACCCGTATTTAAGAAGGTAAGATTATTAAAAATGCGTCTAAAGTGACTTACGTCTTTTTATCTTTGTGAGAGGCCGTGAAATTCGCTAAATGGCACGCCCCAAGTTCTAAATAATTTTATATAGACGATTAATGAGGGCCTCGTAATTTTTGGATTTTGTTCGGCGAGGCTCATCTCATTTTTGAATTTAAAGGCCAACCTAGTGCAACTAGGAATTTTCTATTTATTTTTGTCCATAAAGGTTAATCAACTTACATTTACAAATTCGGCCCTCGAATTCAAGTCCGAATTCATACAAAAGTGGGGGAACCTCTTAGTTTAAACCCGCCAACTAACTCGAAAACCCACATTTATACTTGCAAATTAATTCCCCTATTCCTAATATAATTTAAAGAATTTTTTGAATTGAGCATGTTTTGGGCCCTGAAACTTAGGCCCAAACCTGTAGGCTATCAACTTATGAAGTCCAACTAGATATACCTCCCATGTTGGGCCACTGTGGTCTGGCCCATGATTTGGCCACAATTTATGAAGACTAACAGGAGTGGGCTTATAGTAAGCCCAACGTTAATATCTCCTGGACTGCATTTTGTGTTTTTAATTCAATTTTGGGCTTCAAATTAGCACAGGCAGGTGTAAGGAATACAAAACAACAAATGATTAACTAATATGTGTATCAACTATACTGGAACATTGAGCTCACAACTGATTTAACATGCTGAAACATGGATTCTTCGATCCCTAAACCAATTTTTAATTGTTCATGCTAATTATGATGCTGATTCTACCATCATTTAAGCTGGGAGTCGAATTTAACTCACTAAGCTGCCACACGCGATATTAACAACACGACAATACAAAACTAATCCAATCAATCCAATGTGCTCTTTATTAATATACACGGGCCACTTGCCCAACAAATCATGAGTCCTAATATCACGAACAACTATCATGAATCATACTAGAGCTAGGTTATAGTCATACAGATTTTAAAGTCCTTACAATCCTGTTACACATCCGTAAGTCTAACAAATTGATCAATTACACATATTAATGCCAAATTGAGTACAAATTGAGAATTCATATAGCTATGCAAACAAGTGAGACTACAATATACCAATTGATCCTGGTAAGACACACATGACTGTTATTCACTCTTAAATGGAGCCATACATCAAGGCAGTAGCAGAATGAGTACCTGAATTAAAGCAAATGAAGGAAAAGGAGTCAGCAGTTGCAAATCAACACTCAGCAGTGACAAACCAGCAGTTCACAGTAGCAGGAATAGATTTGGACTTAGTAAAAACCCAAGAAACGATATCACACCCAATTAGAGCCAATTTCAGCCAATAGAACACCCAAACATTTGATTGCCCATCTTTCTTCAAAAGTTTGAATATGGGCTCACACGTGGTAGTCAGTTGAGCAATGGATCCAAGGCCTTCCCAGAAGAAAGTTGTAAGATGTGTCCATGTCTAACACTTGGAAAGTCACCTCGAAATCCCCGGGCCTATGGTCAGTATCAAATCAATTTCGTCGATGGTATCTCTTTTAACACCATCGAAGGCTCTCGTGCAAATATTATTTGGATGAATCATTCCTATCCCTATTTCCATTCCTTGCAAAGTGGAGAGTGGGCAGATGTCAACCCTCGAGCCTCCGTCCACCATGACCCGCTTAACATAGGAACCTTCACATTTGACTGTCAGGTGCAAGGCTTTATTGTGGGCAGCTCCTTCTGGAGGCAAATCACTTTTACTGAAGGAGAGTTGGTTGATAGCGAAGAATCTTTCTGTCATCCTTTCAAGTTGTTCTAACCGAAGTCTCGGCTGGAACATATGCTTTGTTCTGAGTTTTCATAAGGATCTTCTGATGTTCCGCAGATTTGGTCACCAATGATAGCAGTGACACTTCCTCAGGACACTTCCTCAATTGGTCTACTGTTTCATAGTATGGCATTTTCATTTTCTGAAAGAATGTCTCTGCTTCTTCAGTGCTCACCAGCTTTTTAGATGGAAAACGCTTTCGTGTGGCGTTGTTTAATCCATGTCGTTGATCATTTTGATCAATGGCAACGATCTCCCCATTCCCTATTTAATTTCACAACACCCCTAAACCCTACTTCATTTACTCAAATTAGCCGCCCCTAGAATCCCTTCGTCTCAAACTCTCTCTAGCCTCCCTCCTAAACCCTAGCCCCACTCCGTTGGTTTCCACCTTGTTTCACCGGAATCAATGGCACCCCAAGCCCTGGGTAGCCTATACTCACCCTCACATACCCCCATACCCTGTTACTCAAAGATTCAAGGTTCGAGCTTGAAGTTCTTCGCTCAGATCTCTGCCGATTCGAGTGTTACGGCCATCTCCGACTCAACTCCGGCATATCTTAGCCCTATGAGTCCATCTCTGACTCATTCGACTCGGAGCACACCCTTTTTCCAGGCCTCTCTCACTTCTAGAGTTCTTCTGAAACCCTAGCCTCCCAAGGTTTTCCTATTTTCTATAGATCTGCTCTAGATCCATGTTTATTTTAAGGTTTTCAAACGATTTCTTAAATCTCTTTCAAAAATTTTCTTTCGAAACTGTTCAACTTCTCCGACTTAGGGTTTCTTTAATTTTACCTGTTCTACTATGTTTCGTATATGTTTCTTTTACTGTATTTGCTCTACCATGGCTCCTATGTGCTCCTACTGTGATTCCTACATGTTTTCTTCTACTATGATTTCTTCTACCGATCCTTATGATTCCTTTTACTGTATTTTCTTTCACCATGTTTTCGTAAAATATATTTTTAGTTCCTGTGGGCTTTTCTAAATGTATTCTTGCCTGATTTATTTGTTTTCATCTCTACACTCGATTAATATCAGAAACCCTAGAATTTGGGGGTTTTCAGTCGAGTTTTTCAGACCACTTGTATGTGATTTTGTCTGCTTTCTCTTCTCCGAGTTAATTTGATTTAAAAACCCTAGTTTCTGAACTCTCTTTGTTTCTCTATGTGATTCTGATTCTGGCTAAGCTTTGCAAGACATTTCATCTGACTTTTTGCATGCCATTCGATGTTTCTCCTTACCTAATAGTTCCCTACTCACTGATTTTGGTTGCATGGCACTTTTCTCTGTTTTGAATCCAGCCTCGCATGTTCTAAAACTCATGCACTCTTTATATGTAGATTTTTCCTCTCCAAACAACCTTTGATTTTGGGTACTGATCTCAGACTGACATTGTGTGAA
>MU731773.1:0-15561 GCA_026770625.1 Nicotiana glauca
CCCAAAACATGGCAATCAGCCCAAATCATGATAACATCAAGTAGTTTTCAGTCAATCACACAGTAAAATCAACAATCGGGATGGACCAAGTCACAATCCCCAATGGTGCTCTACCCCACGCTCATAGCTGGCATGCAAGTCACCACAATACAACACTATGATATGCAAATCCGGGGTTTCAAACCCTCAAGATATTATTTACATGTATTACTCACCTCGAACCGGTGAAATCTCTCGCTCGCGACACCTTTGCCACTCAATTCGGCCTCCACGTGCGTCGAATCTAACCAAAATCAGAGCAAATGCATTACAATATGCTAAGGGAACAGTACCCAGTCGAAAACAATCGAAAAATATCAAAAATCTAGAAACTAACAAAACCAGAGCCCTGGGCCCACTTCTCAAAAAATTAAAAAATTCACATTACCGGACTCCCCGTGTCACCACGAGTCTACCCATATCAAATTCATCAAAATTGGAGTCTATTTAACCCTTCAAATTCCAAGTTTACACTTTCTTAGGTTTCAAGCTCTAACCTCCATTTTTACCCCTTAAATCCTTGGATTTTCAGTGATTAAATCAATGTTTTTACACCATAATAACATATTCCGAGGCTACTATTTCATACCTGATGAAACCCCTTCGATTTGTCTTCAAAATCGTCCAAGAGTCGCCTTATCCGAAGTCCCAAAATATTTGTTCTTTCAAAATTCGCGAAGAGGACTTAACTTAAATCTGTCCAGGCCTTTTCGCATTTGCGCTCCATTTTCCGCTTATGCGGTCATCGCTTTTGTGGTTTCCAACCGCTTCTGTGGTTATTCTCAAAGCTGCCCAGACCGCTTCTGCGGTCAAATTCACGCATTTGTGATCTCCGCTTTTGCGGAAGCTGCCCAGGTCTTAAGGGCCGCTTTTGCGATCTCCCTCACCGCATCTGCGGAACCACTTATGCGGTCCCTTTTCCGCAGATGCGGAAATACCAGGTACCAGAACTCTAAAACATGCCAAAACTCCAAAACTCTCCGTTTAACCATCCGAACTCACCCCGAGGCCCCCAGGACCTCAACCAAAAGCACAGACATGATCTAATACTTTATTCAAACTTGCTCAAATCATCAAAATGCTAACGTTAACATCAAACACCTCACTTATGATCAAATCAAAGCCTAAATTTCTTAAAAACTTCCGAATTGCATATTCGATCAAAAACCAGACCAAACAATGTCCGAATGACCTGAAAATTTGCAGACATATCCAAAATCACCTATGAAGCTACTGCAACTCTCGGAATTCCATTCCGACCCTCGGATCAAAATCTCGCCTATCAACCGGAATTCGCCAAAATTCCAACTTCGCCAATCCAATCCTAATTCTACACCGGACCTCCAAATTCTATTCCAATCACACTCCTAAGTCAAAAATCATCCCCCGAAGCTAACCAAACCACCGAAATTCACATCCGAGCCTTCTAACTATATAGTCAACTTTCGGTTGAGTTTTCCAAAACAAGCTTCGTTCTAAGAGGCTAAGTGCCTCATTCCTAACTAAAACCAATTCAATTCTATCCAATTCATTCAAATACTGATATTGAAGCATAGAACAACATAATATGGGAAAAACGGGGCGGTAACTCATGTGACAACGGACCGGGTCGTCACACCAATGCTGGCGTACCACTTAAACTGAACAACTTTCAAGTTTTAATTCCGTTAATTAAACCCCTGAAACCTCTATTAATAACTTCTCCATTATTTCCCTAGGCCAAGTTAAAGAGGACCATGATTATTTATTAAGGTCTAAAATAATCAGAAGTGAACCAAAGAAACAAACAAATTGGGAATTCAGGAGAAACATAGTTATTTACTGACTTTAAGCCTGAACTATTTTGATTATTCAAACTCAGCATTGAATTCCTTATAGTGAATCAACCATCAAACAAAGGAAACGAAATAAACGTAATTAAACCAATAATAGCAAGAAACAGTATAGGGACTGTCACGAATTTAAACAAATGACCTATTGAAACTGACTAACTCGAAAGACCAACAAAAATCAGAGAAATAAAACATTCAAACAAAAATAAAAAGAAAGGAGTAGGAGATGAAACTAATAACAAAACAAAATAAAGATAAAGAAAAAAAAGAAAAATAAGGACAAAGAAACCTACCAGAATTAGCGGGCCATGGTCTGAACCTTCAATGACCTTTGGATTTGTGGCCAAAATGAGCCTTAGTCGAGTGTTCTCGACTGAGAACACACAAATAAGGTCAATTTTGACCTCAATCCCTAGAATGCCTATTGACCTTAATCTTTAAATCCAGATTCGAGGGGTTTCAAGGGTGTTCGAGGGAAACTATCCTAGGATTTGGAAAGAAGGGGTTGTGATGGTTGTCTGGTATTAGTCTGGTGGTGGTTTGAGATGGCGCCGCCATCGGAAAATCTTGTGACGACGCTAGGGTTCAGGTTCTCAAATCGATATTTGACAAGTTCTAGGGTGATTCGAGGGAAGGTGGATGGTGATGGGCAAGAGGAAGTCGAGGGGAGCATTTGGTGTTAAGGTGGAGGTGAACGGGGACTTGCCGCCAGACACGACGGAGGAATTGCTTGGTTTTTTGAAGATTCTAAAGGCTAGGCCAGGATTCGGAGGAGAGTCCGAATCCTGAGGGTAGATCGGGGATGGGGAGGTCAAGGTGATCACACGGTGTCAATTTGGGGTGGTTTGGGCCACCGGAACAGCTGTGAGGCGATTTCCGGTGGGCGGAGGGCGGTGGGGGAGGGCGACGAGAGACAGGGTTATCTCTGAGAGGTGAGAGATGACATGGGGGGGGGGTGCTATGAAGGGGGCGGGGTATGGTTTGAGCTTATATACTAGTAAGGGGGATGGATCCAGGCTGTTCGATCTGATGATGTCAACTGTTTGGATCAGTTCATTAATGGAAACGTCATCGTTTCGTTATCATTAGGATCAGAGCGGTCTTTGGATGGGAACGGGTCGGGGCATGGGGATCCTACTGGACCGTTCGATCAAATAGAGGTCGACGATCCGGATTGAGTGCGACCAAAACGACATCGTTTAGGGTGAGGGCAAGGATGGACCGTGTATGGGTCTAGGTTTGGGCTGGTTTGGGTTGGTTTAAGGTGTATTTGGTTTGGGCTGGGGATTAATGGCCCAAGTCCGATTTTCTCAATTATTTTCCTTTCCTTTTAATTTCTAAAAATTATAATAAAATAAAACACAAACCTAGATTAATATTTGACCAAATTACCCTAAAATATTAATTAATTCTAAATGGTAATTATCACAAAATAACTAAATGTCAAATCACACCATTAAACTCTAAAAATGCAAAAATGCATTATTTTTCGTGTTTTTCTTCATTTTATAAGTAATTTAATATTTAACTCAAAAATTATAAAATTAAATCCTAAATGCAAATGCAACTTATTTTTGTATTTTCTTATTAATTTTAACAAAATAAACATACACACACACAAATACAAACAATAACTGAAAACCATAAAAATTTACAAAATTGCCCACAAAGGAAAATTATTTTTATTTTGAATTTTATGGGAATAATTTGTATAGGCAAAAATCACGTGCTCACACTACCAAAAATACTAATATCCTTGAAAAATAAAGTGAAACTATTTTTGTAGTTTTAAATTTCATGTAAAAATAAAAGTAACAAGATAAAATTTCAATTACCTAAATAAAAGAAAAATATTTTTTTAATTTTTATTTTTGTGAAAAAATAAGTAAT
This sequence comes from Nicotiana glauca, assembly GCA_026770625.1. Taxonomy (NCBI): domain Eukaryota; kingdom Viridiplantae; phylum Streptophyta; class Magnoliopsida; order Solanales; family Solanaceae; genus Nicotiana; species Nicotiana glauca. The sequence continues at coordinate 3,762 of MU731773.1, forward strand.
TGAGTCAAAACTAGTTGAAATAGCTATACTAGAGCTAAACTAAATATTTAACACTAAAATGTGTAAAATCTTGGGGAGGATCAAAAATTACATGTCTACAGCTGTCTCTCTTTGACTGGAAACACAATGAGTTTTCAGACAAAGACAAGACATGTTTTTTGACTCAACCCTTATTTAGAGTGACCAAAAACTAAGAGAAAGGAATAGATGTGATCGAGCCCTGCTATCTGAGCTTCCTACATATACTTGGTAATAAAGGAATCATACCACGTATAGTTCAGAAGTGAATAAGGTGATGGAGTATACTGAGGTAGAGAGCCGGTCGAGTGTCGTTTTGTTGAGGTTCTAGTCTGCGGTCTTGGTGTTACATCAAAATTAAAAAATGAAAAATACTAACTAAGCTTGTCAACTATGAGTTACAAGATTCCTATCTATAAGTCTTTTGAAGAATGGTTTTTCATGCAGACTTTAGATTTGAACCTTGATGCTTGCTAGGTGCAGGTGCTAGTTCTTTCTTCTTTAGTTTTTCGGATAAAAACCAGACACACCATGCTTGTGACTTTAGTCATGTCTTGAGTAATCCACCTCTTGTCTCAGCTTCTGCATTTTTGATTCACTTCCCTTTTTTTTTAATTTTTTTTATTCTGGATTGAGATTACTTTTGTTGATCATCTCAGACTATTGACTCTCATTCTTACCGTGAGCTTCTGCTACTTCTAACTTGAATTGGATTCTGAAATGACTTCCCTTGTTCTCCAGGTGGGCGCTTGATTGCTAAAACTTGAACTGTATTCCCTTGTTTTCCAGGTGCCTGATTGCCAAAACTTGAACTTTATTCCCTTATTCTCCAGCTTGGCGCATGATCGCCAAAACTTGAACTGTATTCCCTTGTTCTCCAGGTGGGCACCTAATTGCCAAAACATGAAATAATTCTGAAGCGAACTCCCTCATTCTCCAGGTGGGTGCCTGCAATCAAAATAACAAACCAAATAAATTTTTCTACCCTAGTTTGCACTTGGAAGATTTGTGAGTTGTTAGCAAAATTGTAAATCACCTATGCTATTGATGTAATGATTAGAGTAAAACTAAATACTTGACTGGGACATGCATATCCTGTGAATCAAACCAAGAATATTTGACTAGCAAGTGCGTCTGCTAAGAATAGAACTTGAATGACCCAGACTAGGATGTGTGTCTCCTAGATTTAAGATTGAGCTTGTGGAAAACTATAAACTATGCTTGACTAAAGTAAAAATTGACCCTATTCTCCAGGTGGGATTCCTGATTTCAAGAAAACTAAAGATTAAAAACTTAAGAAAACTAAAAATTGACCTATTTTTTTTTGTTATTTTAGGAGAAAGATTCATCAGACTAAGATTTTGATCCTAGGAGAAAGTTTGTCAGACTAGGTCTTCTATATTAGGAGAAAAATTAATCAGACTAAGATTTTGATCATAGGAGAAAATTCATCAAACTAGGTTCCGATTTTGTTATCTTAGGAGAAAGATTCATGAGACTAAGATTTTCTATCCTAGGAGAAAATTCATCAGACTAGGTTTCTTATCTTAGGAGAAATATTCATCAGAGTAGGTTTTCTATCTTAGGAGAAAAATCCATTAGACTAAGGTTTGATTGGGAGGAAAATCCATCAGACTATGACTTTTTATCCTAGGAAAAACAATGTGAAGAGCAATGACAACATTTATGCACACTAGCAAGACAGGTAATGGTAAAGATTTGAGAAACTTCCCTTTGTCGGCTCTTCTCTTCTTACTCTTCTTTTCTTTTTTTTTTCTTTTTTTTTCTTTTCTCTCCCTTTTTTTTTGTTTTGAGCCAACTTTCTTGCACTGCTTTGTTCCTGCTTCAAACAAAGAAAACTTGTGAGTTTAAATATGATGGTTAGTTTGTGGCCTTGACCTTGAAGGCGACTGCTTCTGCACTTGCCAAGATAACTTTGATTTCAACTTGGAAGACTTTGCCTGTTATCGACTACCCATTTTCTTTCAACCCTTATCACATAAAACACCTCTGCTCCATTCAATCCTAATATCCTTTATCTGTTGTATTTTGTTCTTGAATTGACTTTACCAAACCCTTGCATTTCACATGAATCCCAAAGCATGTTGATTGTTATCAACTCAGTGTGCATACCACTTTTCCCTGACTTATGCCACATTGATGTGCTAGCCAAATTCGTTTTGTGAAATTGGAAAGTTTGTAGCAAATTTTGAAGTCATATCTCACTTTTTCTGAACAAACAGACTCAATGAGGGACTTAAACAAAATAAGAGGAACAAAATAAGGGACAAAGGAAAGAGATGATACCTAACAAAAAAATTACAAAGTAGAAACTTATCGGATGTGGATACCAACTCTCATGACCATGACACGCATCTTTTGGATTAAGTGGCCTAATCTCTCAAGCAAGTTTAATATTCAACTCTTGTTGTACCTCTTCGCTGTGAAACTAGGATTCAACGCTTCAATTGTCCCATCTGATCGACAATCCTCATTCAACTTGTAGTGCCCTGAAGGGTTTTCACCATCAAGCCTCTCTCGTTTTGCTCTTTTTCTCAACTTACCGTCACCTTATAGTGCCCATGAGGCTTTTCACTGATAAGACTCTCTCATTTTATCATTTTATCTCTTTGTGCCAAGAACAAGGTATTACCCATGATACAAGAAGATCATACTTTTACCATGCACTTTATTTGGAATCCTTAAAGATTGGTCAGAAGATCTTTCTTTGGACCATAATGTAGGCTTTTGGGTAGGGTTGGAAAGAAAGGATGGCATGAAGGCTCAAAATAATTTAATATGAAAGGGTTCAAAATTACAACTTTTAGAATCAGATCTTTTGGTAACATTAAAACTCCTGCCCCAGTTTCTTGGAGTCTGGGGAACATTTTTTTATTTTTTTTATTTTTTGCTTTGATGGGATTTCTAAGAAAAACTGCCCACTCTTGAGTATTGGGGATAATGAACTATTTTATTTGGTGTGACCGAACCGTAAGGCTGCCTACGTAACTTGAGGTGACAAGAATCAGGTCAAACGTAGTTCAAAAGACAAAGTTTATTTTCTTTTCCTTTTCTCTCTTTGTTTTTCTTTTTCCTTTTTTATCCTTTTTCTTTTTTTTTTCTTTTTCTCTTTTCCTTTTTTTCTTCTTTTTCTCCTTTTCTTTTCCTTTTCTGGCTCCTAACTTTATTTCTGAATCCAAAAGAGGGGTATGAAACAAAAAATTAGGGCTCAAAATGGGTATCAAAGGATAAAAGTATGTGGGTCGCAGAATAAAATGCCTTCATCATACCAAACTTAAAAATTCCAAGTAAAAACATGTAATTGTATATAAACAAACAAATCACACATAGTATCTTTTGATGGCATCAACACAAACAAAAAGTGCCAGCGGGCAATACCTTTGTCCCAATGAATGACTCTTGCCAGTTCGAAGCAGACTTGACTCAACCTTATCTTGATGTGGAAGAATGCTTTTCAGCACTGACTGATCTATCTTAAACTGCTTGAGAGACATTTCCTTGTTGTATGCTCTTATCAACCTCTTAATTTCCCAGACTTACTACCTCAGTTTCACTCATAATGCGTGAATCTCTACTAGTTTCCTCAAATGGCTCTTTTATCATGTTCAAAATTGTGCCATTGCTTCATGATTAGACTAACTTTCAAGACCAGACTGATAATTATGTGTGCATGTCATGTTAGTAGAGTCATCATGAAATGAACTACAAAAAGGAAAAGTAACTTAAACAAAAACTGACCAGAACTAACAAAAAACAGGAGATTGCACTAGACAGATGGTGAAAAGGGTTTGAACAAAATAAGCAAAATAGACATAGGTTACAACCATAAAACAACCCTAAAAGACACTAGACGAGTTACTACAACTAAACGATCTGGGCAAAATAAGAAGAAGAAGGGTTTGAGGCACAAGACAATACATAGATTACAACCCTAAAATAACCCGGACAACATAAATGACAACAAAGTAAACCATCAAAACTCCTCCCTGGCTATCCAAGAAAGGAGTGTTTTTCCAATTACCAGGCTCCATATTTTAGCCACTGGGTTGCACATCAAAATTACTAGGACCTTCACCAATTTCTTTCACGTCGACCTTAGGAAATAACTTTTGGGTCCCTTTTGCCAACTCGTCCTTAAGATCAACCTCTGGACCAGAGACTGATAGTGCTAGAAACTTTGCCTTAAGTGGCCCTCCAAGGGATTCAGAAGTGTTCTCATATTCCTTTTCCACACAAATAATGCACACCACATGCGTCTCAATATGAAAAGGCAATGGACTTTGGCTAGTATCTGTTGTATTTGGATTTTGCATGGAAATGCCACCTACATCAATAAGCTTCTAGACTGATCTTTTCAGATGCCAACACTTTTCTATGTCGTGCCCCAGTGCATTAGAGCAATATGTGCACCTTTGAGAAAAATCAAAATTCTTTGGAAGGAGCTTCGACATTTTTATCTGAATCAGCTTCAACATGTCTAATTGCCTCAGCCTTTGGAACATACTAGCATATGATTCTCCAATAGGAGTGAAAGAATTTTCTCTTTGTTGTTGTCATCTCATTTTGCACTTCGGCCTTGGTTGGAACCTCTTTCGGGTAGGGGATTGATATGTTTGTATAGGTGGATAAGACATTTGTGGAGGCGGCCGTTGTGGGTTTTATGGGTGTGGAGCATATGGCAGTGTATTGTGGATGGATTACTCATGAGGTGAGGTATGGCTTTGGGGACATTGTAGAGAAAAGTAGCATTAGGGAGAATTATTTAGAGTACGAGGATATTCATGGGGTCGGTATTGAGGCTGAAAAAGTTTAGCAGGAATGCCCACTGGATCTTGTCGTTGGTTGGGCTCAACAACATCTTTTATATCAATCGGAGGACTAATCCCAGCATCTTGTTCGTTCCATCTAAACCAAACTCCCCAAAACCTTCCTTGGGTCTCTTTTCTTGGGTATCAGGGACTTTGAACTCAGTCTTGCTAGAGGATCGAAGAAGAGTAGCTAGTGAAGGAGCTACAAAAACATGAGTGGTCAAAGGAGCGGGATATAATGTGATTTTGAGGGGTGGAGTGTGAAAAGGTTATGGGGAGATATCAACAGCTGTGGGAACCTGGGCTTGTGATAGTGGTGGGATAGTTGTAGGGTTTTCAGTGTAGTTAGTGGGGAATGAAGATGGAGGATTCCCTCTGATCCAAGACTGATACACTTCTGCCATCTGCTATTTCAACCTTTGGACCTCCTCTTTCAATTCAAACCCCGACTCCACAAACTCCTTCGACGGGTCAACAACTCATGTGTCCAAGTCTTTGCTAGTCGTGTCTACCTTGCTCTTTGACCTTGTTTTGTATAGATGACTTGCGAAAGTGTCACAAACTAACCACCCTCTGTTATGATAATAGTGAAAGTAACAAAGGGGAGCTAAAACAAAGGCAACATGTTAGCGTTAGGGAATTTATCATAAAAAAATATCACATTGCGTGCAATGACCCTAGCAACAATTAACAGTTATAGAATGGATTTGAGTGTACGAAGGTCATATGGAATCATCCCAATTTCACTCTTATTTCCCCATGTCCTTCATCATTTCCTTTTCTAACACCGCTTGGTTTTTCATTTCTTTCCCCCTCTTTTCTTTCCTCTCACTTTTCACGTCCCACAACTTTATTTTTTTGTTTCTTTTTTGTTTGTTTGTTTGTTTTTTAATGATGATTAGATCGAATTCTATATAGGTTGCCTACGTATCATGTCCATTGTGAATCAGATCAAGTATAGTTATAGAAAAATAATGGACAAATAAACTAAAAATAAAAATCTTTTTGAATTTTTCATTTATAATTTTTTTGGTTTTCAAATACATTATAGGAAGTACGATAACAAAAGTCTAGACAAACTCTTAAACCACCTAAAAGACTTAAAACAGGAACAAAATATAAAAAGTCTCCTCAAGTAGCTTCTGAATCCAGTGGTCCTGGGGTATTTATCATGCTCCAGCTCTGGTAGACTGATCCATACTTGAATGAGGAAAATAAGACTAAAAAGAGTTAGTGACTCAAGATACTATGCGACGCCACAACACCTCATATGGGACACATGCAAGATAAGATTGGGCTATTTGTAAATATTTATGTGGCCATGAGTAGCTAGAAGTGTAAACTCAACAAGATTGACCTCATAGACATGGATGCCATAAGTGGCTAAAGATGAAAACTCAAAAAGGAAGGACCTTAAAGTAATATGACACCTAGTTGTGGACTCAAAATTCTAAGACATGGGTAATTGAACTATTTTTGCGAAAATGACCCCATTTTGCAACAATTGTCGATATGGCCCAAACTGGCTAGACATGCAAATTCAACAGGAATGGACCATAAAACTAAGAGAACAACTTATTGTGGCTTAGGACTCTAATACATGGGTTAACAAGCCATTTTGCGAAAATATCCCTATTTTGCAAAAACAACCAATGTAGCCAAATGTGGCTAGACATGCAGGATTTGGCTAAGATCCTGCGAAGCCAAGAACCTAAGACTAACTAGGAAGACCGAACCATATGTGGGTTGCCTACGTATCCTGCCCTGAAATACGAGAATCGGGTTCGCGTAGTTCGGGAAGATTGGACATGGGAGAAAGCTTTTAAAAAAATGCAACTAATTTGAAAAAACTATATTTTTGTCTTTTTGAAAAATGATGGAAACTGTAAAATCTTTTGGATTTTTTTTAGGAAATTGATGAGAAATTGTAAAATCTTTTTGGGATTTTCACTTTCAATTTTTTTGGGTCTTTTCTTGAAAAAGTTGTGAAAGAAAAATATAACTAGGCCCTACTTGCTTTATTTTTCACCTTTTTTTCCAAACATCGGTCTGCCAAATTACCTTTTACCCTAAGAGATGCAACATGTATCACATAGGGATGATTGAATGTCTTTTTCGGCCATGGACCTATTTTTGACAAAATTTGGATAGGCTTCCTACAAAGGGACACGGTACTTGGGACCGAGCCTTACTAGTTCCAAATGATATGATGCAAATAAGAATGATCTACATGTTGACCTAAATTTGGGGTTACTAGACAAGGCAATTCGGGGCGGCACATGGTCAATGGTGGCTCCTCTAACTGTCTTCCTATTCCACGCTCCCACGCCACCCCTTAAAGATACGGGTGACTCACAAAAAGCCGTGAACGCTCAAAGAAAGAAGACCCATGATTATGCAAATGATGACAGTTTATAAAGCAGTAACACATAAAGAAAAGCGATAAAAAAATAACCAACAAAACAAGGAAATAAGACAAACCAACCAAATAAACAAAGTAAATCAAGAAAACAAATACCTCAACCGAATATACTAAAAGCCAACAAGATCAAGTACCAGCTCGAACTTGCAAGTCCCCAGTGGGGTCGCAAGAACTGTCACACTCATTTTTTCTACTTCACTTAACCCTCTTAAAATTAATAAAGAGATTTTTAAAGCTCAAAAGGATTTTTAATTAAAAAGTGACAAAATTGTGTTCAAAAGAAAATATCTCAGAGTCGCCACCTAACATTGGTTTCGGTGTGCCAGATCACCGCTTAAAAATAATTTTCCTTTTAAAACACTTTCGACTCCAAAACTAAGTCTACACCAGAGATTCGGGTAAGAGGGTTCATTTGACTGGGGGAGAAGGCGTTAGGCACCCCCAAGTCCCGTGAAAGTTACAGTTGCGTACTCGATCTATTTGGCTTTTATAATATTCAAATTGAGATAAAAATAAACACAGAAAAGAAAACAAATACACAAGAGGTTCGAGGACATTCCCGCCAAATAAAAGAAAAATGAAAATAAAAATAAAAATACTACGAGTTCCACTTTAGGACTCCAAATACAAGTACTTTAGGGCATACCACGAATAAAAATATATATACAAAGTCTGCAGGCATTTTCCGGATAATAAACTAAAGAAATGACCTCTTGCCTCTAAAATAAAAATAAAATAAAGAAAACCTAAGATTTGCCTAACCAAGCATGGTCAACCTTAACATGCTTCTACCGATAAATTAGTAAATAGATCTACGTAAATAAAATATTTAGAATACTAATAACTCGTATTTTATTTCACTCCATAACTTTTAAGTCCAATTTTATTTTAAATAGCATCTCCCCATATTGTTCTTTTGAATCCAACAAAAGACAGTCCCATTTTTCAATTCCAATTAAGCATACGATTCAAATAACTAAACGTGTGATTCCAATTCACTCGCAATCAATTCAAGTAGACATACGAGAGGGAACATTCAAAACCATAGATAACAATCCACAGAATCGAATCACCAAGCAAATATTTAACATTAAAATGAGTAAATGATTGAAGGATTGAACCTTAACGCGCAGAAATTTTTTATTAATCGGGAGGATGCAAGTACAGCGCCTTGAATCTACTGATTCCAAACACAAAGTACAACAACAAAATAATTTAAGGGTTGCGAACTAGAACACGTGCGTCACGACTAGAACCTCCAATCGGCGACGAACTTGAATCAGACTCAGCTTGACTACATTTTTAACTTCTGTCCAAATTTTTTACCCGTGTTCTCTACTAATTTATCTTTGCTTTTTCTCTTTTAGCTTCTCTATGTGAGTTATTTTTTTAAGTCAGAAAATTGTGAAGTGAATAGGTATGGGTGTTCGTCATCTCCTCCTCTATGTTTTGTGTGTGTGTGTTTGCGTGTGTGTGTATTGTGGCTTCTCTATCTAGCGATGGCTGATTGAGGTCGAGGGTGGAGAAGACTGAGCGGCTGGGTAGAGGTTTGAGATGGCTGAAAGTGATGGCTTATAGGTGGCGGTCGGAACTGGTGAGTGGAGGTTGGTCGTGAAGAAGCAGCATGAGCTCATTTGTTAGTGTTTGCCATTGGATTTCTGGTTTTGTCCGGCAGCAGCAGTGAGGAGATGTGGGCATCGACTAGACGCAAGTAAGAATATGGGGTGGGCGGCTGATGCTTTTGTGTAGTGAGAGTGAAGGGCGGTGGCGCTGGTTTTGTGGTGGGCGGCTGAAGGTCTCTTGTGTTCTAGGTTGAAGAAGAAGAGGATCTCAGAGGTGTTGTTTTGGGTAACGGCTGGAAGGTCAGTGATCATCGGCGGTGGGGATGTGAAAGGTGGTTTTTAGTGGTGTTTGACTCGAAAGTTAATGAATACTTTGCAAGCAAATCAATTGAAATAATTCAAGGGGTAAATCATAGCCAATCATAATTAATCACTAAATTAAAGGATAAACTTGAGACATAGGACTAATCCATCGTGGGACGATGTAAGCGGTATTTTATTCATCAATATAATTTGATCTGCCTCTTCTTGAAGAGGTTCAGGATCTTACATTGATCTTGTTTATTTCTCCCCTTGAGGAGTATAAATTTCTATCTCTGGGATATTTCGAATTCTCCATCGTAGTAGTTTGGCTTGCCTCTCCTTAAAGAGGTTTAGGATCTTGCATAGATCTTGTGTATTGCTCCCCTTGAGGAGTAAAAATTTCCATCTCTGGGATATTCAGAGTTTTCTCTCATAAGAAGCCCCCCTTGAGGGGTCCTCCCTTTTTTGGTTTTTATAGTCTCAAGCTCTTCTTGCCCATCACGAGTGAGCCCAAGGTCTAGTTATGTAGATGTTCCACTATTTGTTTTAAGGACAGCTGTCATAAATCGAAAGTCAGCGACGTTGACTTTTTACCATGGATTGGTCATGATGGGGTTGATTCCCTATTCGCCGAATGATCAGATATTTATCAATACAGTTAGTCCCTTCGCTCGTCGGGGTCGAGCCTGTGTCGACTTCGATGGTCGGATAGAACGACGTAATCAGGAGGGCCCTTTATAATGAGGTTTTGGAATTGAACTGTTGATTAGCGAACGGAGTGTCACTCCGCACGCCCGTTTGCAATAACGCATGTTTCCATGAAAGTGAACCGTTTCGCACACGGTTATGCATTAATGGCGATCGTTAGGTTTTGTGCAGACAAAGTCTATTATTTATAACCAAAAAAGGCGTGTCATTTTGTTCTTTACACATTCATTGCTCTTCTGAGAGGATTTCCGAGAAACTTTTTCTTCTGTCAAATCGTATTTTTCTATTCTTTCGATCACCATCATCATTGATTTCTCCATTTCCCTCGTCCAAATTCTTCTCTCTCTCGCTTGTGAATCGATTATGGCAGGCACTTCTTCTTACGAAAATTGCATGACTAATTCTCCGACGATCGAAAATCCCACACCGGAAAACAAAGGGTTAGAGTTGGTGGAGGATGAAGAAATTCCTTCGGTCGACGAAATTCTACCTCGATCCGGAGATCAACTGATGGATTTCCGTGTACATGGTGGTGTGGAACAGGGAGATGTTTCTTCTCTAATAGGAAAAGTGGGAATGGCCCAAATGCGGGAGCGATGGCATGTTCCACGTTATGCTGAGATTTATCTGGCGAAAACCGATGACAGGGTGCAAATCGATCATCGAGGGTATTGCTCTTTCTATGCATATATCTTCCAGGTGGGGTGCACACTCCCACTTCTGATGCTGATAGTGGACTTTTACCGCTATTATGAGGTGTGCCCGGCTCAGCTTTCTTCTTATCTTTACAAATTTCTCCTCATGTTCATCAAGTATGCTGAGTTAGCGGGTAGGGAGGTCACTTTGTAACATGTTCTCACTCTCTTCGCTCCCCAAAAAATTCGCGGCACCATGATTCATGCACGCCCGCGAGGGTCGAAGAGTTTGACGGTGATGTTGGACGACGAGGATATTCGTCACCCCTTTGATAATTTATTCTCTATTCGGACTGAGCATCTGGTGGCAGACCCAAGTGGATTCCCGGAAGTTTGGAACTTTGCACATGAGACCTCGTTCCCGACCGGGCATCCGCCCTATTTTGTCTTTCTTTATACCGTATACTTTGGCTATTGATTTACCTTTATTTTTGTAGCTAAAAAGTTATCGCCGCCTCCCTTGGAGGGGATCCGAGACTGGGTTGAGGCAGTGCTTCCCCGTACTGCAGGCATTCGTACCTGGGCGGCTTTCTGAGAGAGGCATGGTCGCAGGCCCGCGACAGGTGGGACTTCGGCCTTTTTCTTCTCTACTTCGTTTTGTTCTGACCACTTCTATTGATTTGTTTTGTCATTGTATCCAAAGAGGCCACGCCGTGTCAAAGCTCCACAATTGGCTTTCCGTCAGTCGGGTGCACTTGCCAGGCTAGCTGCTGCGCCTATGCCTCGTCGAGTACCGAGGGCGGCGTCGGTTGAGTCGTGAGTGACCGCGTCCCCACCTCGAGCTATACTGTAAGATGAGTGGTCGTCGGGACTTGTTCATCCTCGGACGGACTCGCCTTCAAATGATGGGGAAGATAGGCCTTCGCAGAAGCGGCGAGTGGCATTTGTGGTAGCTCCTCCATCGGTGATCAACCTAGATTCTCCCTCGACGGACTCGGAGGGCGGTTGTGGCTGCGGCACTCACTGGCGAGGAAAATGAGTTGGTTGGAGTTGGACCTGTTGGTTCTGGACACGGGAATGTAGCTGCTTTGACGGTCCTGTCCGAAGTTCCTGCTGCCGAGGTGGAGGATCGATCCTTACAGGCCGTCGTTGGGACTTCTGCTATGCCATTGCCAGCTATGGCAAGTTGGTCTACATCAGTGGCGACGGCGAGGGGGAGGGACGTGGTGGAGGACGAGTGTGAGTCTGAGTCTGATTTGGACCCCGATGATGTCCGTATGTTTGAGGAGGGTATCACCAATTCCACGGTGCAGGCGGGGGGGG
>MU731773.1:26030-39888 GCA_026770625.1 Nicotiana glauca
CTTAACTTTTGAACCAGAAATTAAACACATAGAATTTTAAAATCAAGCTACAGGACTTTGTATACAGAAGAACATCAACAAAGTGAAGGACGTTGTATCCTTATGTTTTTTAATTCAATTTGCAAAATGAGGCCAGTAAAATCAAAGTGGTTCGTCCTCAGTTGATTGCTGCTTCTGCGTAACTGCTGTTGCTTTTCGCTTCTTCTGTTTGTGTAACTGCTGCTTATGTTAGCATAGGTATAATTTATACTGGAAGGGTATTTTCGTCCAGTCAGGTAAAAGGTTATTAAAGGAGTGGCTAAAGTCTAAATACATTAAAAACAGTGGCTTTAAAATAAAAGCCACTTCTTTTAGTGACTATTTGTGTAGTTCCCCCGAGGATTGATCCAGTGGACTATTTGGGTTGACATATTTAGGTCTTTATAAGCGGGCTTGACATATTTAGGTCTTTATAAGCGGGCTTGACTTGTATTTTTGTAATAAAAATTATCCGGGGCGTCCTATTTGGTCGCCCCTATTTAATCTATATCCACTTTTAAATTTTTTTAACAAGTACCCAAAGCTTAAATAATTTCAGATATTTTTCTCCTCTTTCTTCTTCTTCTTCTTCGTCTTTGGGTGACAGTGATTTTATATGGTGTCTGTGAACATATTTTAAGATAGTTTATGATGTTTTACAGTTGTGAACTCCTGTGACATTTTATTTTATTTAGTTACTATTGCTTAGGTTTTTTTTTTCTTAATTACAAAATGGGTTCTTAAATTTATTGTCATTTGACAAATTGATGATTGACGTTTATTGTTGATTATATTTGGAGGTTATGAGACAAGAGGGGTTGCTCTGATGGTAAGCAACCTCCACTTCCAACCAAGAGGTTATGAGTTCGAGTCTCCCTAAGAGCAAGGTGGGAAGTTCTTGGAGGGAAGGATGCCGAGGGTCTATTTGGAAACAGCCTCTCTACCTCAGGTTAGGGGTAAGGTCTGCATACACACTACCCTCCCCAGACCCCACTAAGTGGGATTATACTGGGTTGTTGTTATATTTGGAGGTTATGTTCAAATTTGAGCTCGTTTGGAATATATTTAGGTGTTAAATCGTATATTGGATTGTTAAAATTCGAAGAACAAAATTTTGTTTCTGGACTATTTTGTACTTCAGGTCTATTTGACCATAAATGCATGAAAATGGTAGTTGCACTTCAGACTTGGCCTTAAGTTATCTGAGGTGTAATTTTTCATTTCAGACTTATTGGCCTTAAGTGGGTGAAACTATTTGTTGCACTTCGGACCTATTTGGCCTTAAGTGCATCTGAAGTGCGCAATATTTTTACTTCAAGCTTTTTGGCCTTAAGTGCATGAAACCATTGGTTGCACTTCAGACCTATTTGGCCTTAAGTGCATCTAAAGTGCAATATTTTTACTTCGGACTTTTGGCTTTAAGTATACGAAACCACTGGTTGCACTTTAAACCTATTTGGCCTTAAGTGCATCTGAAGTATAATGTTTCACTCTAGACTTTTTGGCCTTAAGTGCATCTGAAGTGTAATTTTTTCATTTAAGACCACTATGATCTTAAATGCATGAAAATATTTATTGCACTTCAGACCTATTTGGCCTTAAGTGCATCTTAAATACAATTGCATTTCAGACTAAATTTTCACTAAGTGCATTTCACTTCAGACTATTTTTTTAAAACTTCAGACCCGATAAGCCTAAAGTTAATCGTAAAGTGGGTATAACTTCAATTGTAACCGCTAAACCGAATACATTTTTATAGAATCAACTTTGAAAATCATGTTTGGGTCCTTTGGCATGGAAGTGGGCTTTATTTTTGTATCTTAATGGTTTTTGATTTTTGGCTATTTTAGAGAGTTGTGATTAGCCCCCTAAATTGATGAATTAACCTGAATAGTCATTTTGGCCAAACCGTTTAAATTAAAAACAATTGATGAATATATAATTTATGTATAGTTCATGTGTAATATATGTATGATTCTATATATTATTAGTAGTATATAATCTATAATCGATAGAAAATAAATAATGAATCTGTTAGCTATTTGCGTAAAGATACATTAGCAATTTATGTAGGATGTACCCCGCTGAGTCTGATATTCAACTTTTGTTCACATTTTTGAATGTTTTGCAAAAATAGGCTCTTTTGTTTAATAGACAAGACAAATCACCTTTTTATCCTTCTACTCTCTTACTTCCTTTTTCATATGTATTGGGTTATACTTCAATACCGTACGAGAGGGGTGATTTGTATGATGTCTAATTTTTTATATGTATAGATTATGGAAGGACATGGTACTTCTATGTGTTCTTTATATTACTGTTGTGGAATAATAAATGTAGAAAATAAAGAAAAAAGTATTTTTACGTAAAAAATACCATGCTTAAAAGGTTAAAAAAATCAAGACATACTGCCGAGTAAGATTTTCCCAATACTCCACTAAATCAGTGAGCCAAAAATTGCATTTAATTTTTTTTTGTAAACCTAAGGATTACCTCTAATCCTTTGTGTCAACCGTACTCTAGTTGTTGTGACAACTTCAAGTTAGGCTCTAACTTGAATATAACACTCGGAGTACCTAGTACAATTGCTTCTAGATAAAACTGGAAGGTACAACTCAAAGGTCCTACTACAATTAAACTAGAATAAAAGACAAATACTTGGAACTAGTTCTTCTATCTGGTTCATGTAGCTTCAGGTTTGCACACTTGAATCACACGAAAATGCTTGCAAAATTTCTTGCTATTTTGCTCTCAACTCACATTTAACTTCAGCTTTTGTGCGTACCTGTAAAATGGGAACATTTAGAAATATATAAAGTTAGTAGAATAGAAAACAACTAAAGTTCTAATGTTATGTTCTTCCTTAGTGGAAGAGTTATAGTTATCTTCAACTTCTAACTCCCCATTTATTTAGGATAGAGTTCTTTTTGAGTAAGGAGTCCTACTCCTTATCACTTATGCAACATTTTCGTTCAGGGAATATCATATATAACCACTTATGCTTATCTCGTTCACGTGCATGTCTTGTGCTCGAATATGCCCGAGTTTATGTATATTGTATATGGACCTGATTTATACTTGAGTTCTTTTGTCAATCATCAAAAATAAATTTCAGTTAGGCCAACAATATCTTATTTAAAAAAAGATAACAGAAAACAAACAATATCATTTCAGAGATGACAAGAGTAGAAGGTTGTGTGTGTGGTGGGTGGGGGGCTCGGTTTCTTATTTTTAAATGACAAAGAAAAACAGGTTTTCAATCTTGTGACACTTCTTGACCATATGATGAAAATGCTACAATTTAAATTCAAATTATAATTGAGATTT
This sequence comes from Nicotiana glauca, assembly GCA_026770625.1. Taxonomy (NCBI): domain Eukaryota; kingdom Viridiplantae; phylum Streptophyta; class Magnoliopsida; order Solanales; family Solanaceae; genus Nicotiana; species Nicotiana glauca. The sequence goes on from MU731773.1 coordinate 29,376, forward strand.
GAGACTTTACTTAAGATATAAACGAAAAAAGAAGGACTAGCTTTTTCAATTGTAATTGATGATTGAAACTCAGTCCAACGAAAAAGGTACAAACAACTTTCTTTATTCGAGAGTGTTGTCCCCATGATAACATGGCTAGTCAGCAAACCACCGGCCTAAGATATATTTTGCTTTTGCAAAATTTGGTTGTCAATATTCATTGAAAATATTTCAAGATTTGACAGTAACTTTGTCGACTGCGAATTTTCTTCTTCCATTTATTTATTTATTTAACTTTTTTTGAAGTTGCATATTAGTTACTAAGTTCCGTAAAACTTAAACGAGGTGCCTTATTTGGTCGCCCCATTTAACCTATACCCATTTTTTAAAATCAAATTTGTTGATATCCTAACATGCTTCTTTACTCAAAATAAACACAAAATCATGCTACAAAGTGAGAATAAGTATAATTGTCAGGATCTTATTTCAAGGTCTTCATCAAAATATTACATAGGAGTTTAAGGGGTACCAATGTGTAGAGAATTAGAGTGGAATAATCAATAGAAAAAATAGCAAAACACAAGTAAAATACAAACCAACTATGAATTCCCTCAACTTGAAACCCCAAACACAAAAATTGAATACCAAAAGAAAATGGCAGAAGCTGTAATTAAACTATCTATTCAACTTATTTAGACCACAGGATCTTTTACCATTTCATATAACAACAACAATCTAGTATAACTTCATTTAGTGGGGTCTGAGGAGAATATTGTGTACGCAGAAATTACCCCTACCCTGGGGTAGAGAGACTGTTTTCAAATAGAAACTCGGCATCCTTCCCTCCAAGAACTTCCCACCTTTGCTCTTGGGGAAACTCGAACACCTCTTGGTTGGAAGTGGAGTTTGCTTACCATCAGAGCAACCCCTCTTGTCTATCTTTTACCATTTCATATTTTAGGTAAAGATTAAAGCATACTATAATTCCTTCTTATCCTATTTTCTTTTCTTTACTTTTTAGCGGAAGAATTGGGATGGTTCATTAGGTGAAGTTTTTGCTTTTTGCATCCTTATTATGTGCACCATTTTCTGATTTGTACCATATGTCATTCAGTTTTTTACTATTTGTCTCATACATATGCGTTGTATTTTTTATTTGCACAAATATTTTTTTTTTATTTTAAAACAATTTCTCCCTAATGTATGTCCCATCTCTTAGTCACAACATTTCATATGTGAACGGAAAAGTATGAATAACACTATTTAGACACATGAAATTGTAGGACATGAATCAAAGAATTTACAAATGATTTAAAGAAGAAAAGGGCAGAAAAAACAATATCTTTCCATGTCCAACAATTTACATGTCTCCAGGGTTGTTTTACCTTCCCCACTAATAAAAAAAAAAAAAAAGAAGATTGTAAAATGTTAAATGTTTTGAGTCCTTAATTTGGTTTCCAAAAAGAAAAACCCAATAGAAAGAGTAAAAGAAATGAAGGAAATCTCAACAAAAAAAAAGTATTTCTTTGACCCCAAGACTTTGGTCTATTAAGAAAAAGAAAAGTCTTTGGTCTAGTTGTGAGAGCGCAATTTATAATATGTCAGAGAGAATATCACGAGTTTGCCCCAACAAAATATTATTGCTCTGTTTCATTTTATATAACACATTTTGACTTGGGATAGAGTATATAAGAAAAAAGACTTTTGAAACTTATGGTTTTTATAGCAAAGAATAAAAGATTTGTGGGGCTGACTGTAAAAGTTTCTCATTAAAAGTAAATAGATAAAATAAAAAGTTTAAAGTTAAATTTTTTTTAAATATAAAAATATGCTATTCGTTTTTGAACGAATTATTAAAGAAACTGTGTCATATAAATTGAAATAAAGGAATAATATTACGTGAGGAAGGATAGAAGAGCGATATTTCTTATTTGCCGAACTTTAAACCTTGCACCACTAAATCGCCAGATTTCTCAAGGTAAAAAAAAACTTTTCTTTGCTTCCTTTTTTTCTTCTTATTTTCTTTAACTCCACCATCATGAGATAGGTTGGAATATCCAAGTGCACATATTTGTTAAAGAAAGAAAGTGGGCCCAAAATTGGGCTTTTTATTTGGGCCGGCTAACAGAGAAAGACTTCAACACTTGAGCTTCTAATGGATTGACACAATGGGCAAGATTGGGCCACAGTATCACATTCCGTACAAAGACACAAATGCCTACACGGCAACAGCACAAATGAGGCGAACCGTTTTCCACAGGCTTTGCAACTCGGTCCAGTTGACTCAACGACCCGGTCCGGGTCAACGTACGCTGACTCGGCATCCTCCGCCTTGGCGCCGCAGGAAATTCCGCCGCCGTCATATCTATCTGGCAGATTCGTTCCGCCGTTCATCATCGTCACCTGCTGCAGCTGCGCCTGCAGCGTTGCCGCCGTGACTTCCTTCTCACGTGCCTTCGCTTGCCACGCATGCGCCTCCGCTGTCAGTTGTACAGCACGCGCTTCTAGCTCCGCATTGCGTCTCGTTGCTTTCTCCACCTCTGTATCCTTTTCTCTTAACCTTCGTGCTATTGTTTCTTCCGCTGCTCCCAACAGCGCATGATAGTGCCGTTTCCTTTTCTCCTCTAAAGTACGCCTCAATTGTTCTCCCTATACAAAAATTTATCAAAAACATTTAGAATTTTAAGTAATATGCAATGATGGTTTAAAAATATTTACATGATCATGTCAGTTAGTATTAAGTAATACGCATATACATACATTACATATTCCAAAACGATCGTTTTGTTATAAAATTGTTGATATTGTAAGTCATGAGTTCAAAGCATTGAAACAATAAAATTGCTCTTTTAGTAATTTGTAAGTGACAAATTCTAAGCACGAAAAAAGCAATTTTTTTAAAATGCTAAGGATTATATGGATTAATAATTTTTTTTAAATAAAAAACATCGAAGTATTGATCATACCTGGATTCGGAAGAAATGTTCAATTTCGTCTTGTTGCTGTTTGAAATGAGAAGCCAAATCTTCTTTTAATAGAATTGATGATTGAGAGGATTGAGGAGAAACAGAGTATTGTTGTTGCTGTTGTTGTTGTTGATGCGATTGATCTTCGAAAGCTAAACGAAGACCAGTAGATACAATATTTGTTTGTTGTTGCTGCGGCGGTGTGTGAAGCTGAGTTAGATCAATGAGCTGCGGCTGAGATTGCATTGAGATTAATGGATTCATTGTTGCTGTTGCATTACTTGTGGTATAATCTCTTCCTTTCTTTCGCGAATTCGCCGCAACTGGCATTGCGAAAAAAGAGATAACCTTAATAAGAAGTCTCGAGTTCAAATCCTACGAATAAAAATTTTCTCTGATAGGAAATGATTTCTCTTTAATAGACCCTCGTGCTGTGAACAATTATACAAAAAATCTATGTTGGTCTATTCTATGTGGCATTCAAATTTGTGTGTCTAATACACAATTGATGAATCAACAAAAGAGAAATTAAAGGAAGTCATGTTTACCTACTGGATTGAATAGCATTTGTGTTGGATCAAGAAATGATTCACCAAAACCTCCACCTAGTTGAGGTTGTAATGAATAATTGTTTCTAATTTGGCTCTTTTCTTGTTGTACATTTCTGTTTAGAAAGAGAACATTTGATGGGTATTGAGCTTGAACAGCCATGAATTTAAAAATGAGGGTTGAATGAATATATGAAGATAAGTTTATGGGTTTGGAAATTGGCAATGAAGAGGTGTGATTGGTGGGGGTAGAAAAAGAAAAGAGAAAGAGAGAGAGAGAGAGGAGGAAAGAGCTAATAATAAAGGCTAACACATAAACAAACAATATGAAATAGAAGAAGATGCCATGAACTATAATAGTTTCTTCAATCATGGGTGAATCTACCTTGCCATCTACCAGTTCATAGTTCATGCGAATCCAGTAATTTTTGTTCAAATAATATAAATATATTTAAAAAATTTATTAAATGTCTATAAGTATTTGAATATGAACCCTGTTACTATTAAAAATTTACTCGAGATTATTGCAGAAACGCATAAATATTAAATCATGGATCCGCCTTTACTAACCCTTCAAAATTAATTTAGAAAAAAAATATCAAACGGTATCGAACCGTGCGCCACTGTCAAAGAAGAGGACATAACCACTATCACCAAGAACACCATCAAACACTTTGTTTACACCTAAAACTTCTTCTTTTTTATTCTTTTTTTTATTCAAAAACTTTGCTTTCTTTTGCTTTGCTTGCCTCTATTGTCTTGGATGATATGCTATATGTTCTTTTTTAAAGAATATATGAATATGAAAGAGAGATGAGATTGAAAGGAATCCGTCCAAAGAGCAGAGATGTTCATGGTTCGGTTTGGATCGATTTTTTTTAAAAATAAATCAAACCAAGTAAGTCGATTTTTTAAATATTAGAACCAAACCAAACCAATTAAGTCGGTTTTTTTTTATTCGGTTTATGTCGGTTTTTCGATTTTTTCGGTTATTTGTCGGTTTTTTCTTAAATATAAGAAATACACTACTAAACACATATTCCGGCGACCACATTTTCAATGTAACACTATCAAATTAATTGCTATTTGAGAAATCTATTATTTACCAAGATATATTAATGATGATTGAATCAAATAGTGATGAATAATTTAAGGACTCAATTAAAAAATATGTTATTTTTAACACGAAATGGATTCTTACACTAAAAGAAAACTACCAATCAAATTAGAATATAAAAGTAAAGAACTATATTAAAAGTGCAAACTATTAATATTTACCATAATTTTTTTGAAACTTTGTATAACAATATACATGCCAAACCATCAAGCCAAACCGAACCGATGAACCAAGTCAAACCGAAGAAAAAAACCGACTTGTAGTTTGGTTTGGTTGGTTTGGTATTGGAAAATAAAAAATCGATCGCTCTTGGTTTGGTTTGGCATTAACAAAAAATAAGTCAAACCGAATCTAAACCAAACTGACGTTATATATAAATAAATTTTATTATACAAAAAAAAAATCATTAAAACCTAATTTGTAAGTATTTTTTAAACTATTTTATAGTTTTTAATGTCCTGAGATATTATTTATTTGTGGGCTTGTAAATTCACTATCCACTAAGTAGATTCTATCTACATAACCTAAATATCAAGTTCAAACTAAAATTCTACAAGACAAAAAATAATAAAATAGATTATTCCATATTTTTCCTATGTTCTAATTCCAAAATCAAAGAACCTTAAATATTGGAAACCATTCCCCACATCACACGAGCTTCCTGCTTCTCATTTTGCTAACATAATTGGTGATTATTTTAGTGTTGAGGTTTTGTCAAGTTTACAGTGCTTTGCTTTATCGCATGTTTGTTGTCATTTTCTATTATGAAATGTCTTGAAATTATGATTTATACAAATAATTGGTATTCCTCATATATTATTAAGAAAAATAGTAATCATGAGGATAATTAGTGATTATTTGATCTCTTTTTCAAGAATAATATAACTAAAAAGAAAAATTGAAAAAAAATCGAAAAATCGAAAAAACCGACTAAAATCGAAACCGGAAAAACCAAATTTATGTTGGTTTGATTTGATTATGAATTTAGTAAACCGACATAATTGGTTTGATTTTGGTTTAATAAAAAACTGAACCAAACCGCCTCATGTACACCCCTATATATAGATGTAGTAATAAATTTGAATAGCTATTCATATAATCGGTTTGGTTCAATACCAAAACCAAACCAAACAAAAAAAGTATCGATTTGGTTTGGTTCGATTTGTTGAGATTTTATAAACACGCCCGCCAAAGAGAGAAAGAGAGGGGCAACCCCTTGTTTTTTCTTTCTTGTTCTTCTTCTTTGCTTAATTCTTTCTCTTCTTTTTTGCGTGGCTTTGGTTTTGGCTTTCTTCAGACGGCGAGAGACTCGTGTTTCGTATTCAACTCTTATTTTTAATCCTTCTTTGCCTCTATTTATTTTCCATTTAAATATTAACTTGTTTTAAGGGGTGAGTTTTTCTCCTTTTTTTTTCCATCCGATATCCGGTACCTGCATTGAAACTCGATTATATCTGAATTCGCACGGTGTAGGGCCCCATTCGGGAGGAAGCGTTCCCTGTCAAGGATTTTTCTATACCTATAGCTCGAACACGAGACCTCTGATTAATGGAAGAACAATCCCATCCACTGCATCGCATTTTTAGTGATATGTTTCTCTCTTTCCTGATTTCTCTTTTGTTGAATTATACTTTTTATTTTATTTTGTTGTTTTTTATTCGGTGACTAGTATTTACATTATGTTGAGTGGAGTTAGAAATTTTATTTTGAAGAGAAATCAAACACATACACAACTTTGCTCCTATTTGCTTTAGAAAACACAAAAAATTTACGTAGTTTTCAAGATTCAAACGCTTTAACAGCCAGTATTCGTCACATTTCTTATCTTAGAAAGTAAAGAAGAGATTCGAGTACTTTCGACCTAATTGCTATGATTATTGTAAGTTGAATCTGTCAAATGACTCTCCTGTCTCTTCCACTTACACTCTTATCGGGAAAATTTTATTTTGTGTCTCATACAACTAATATAGTTGTATGAGGTAATTTTTTTATTTCACAGTTTTGTGGACCTTAATTTTTGTGGATCTAAAAGTATAAGATTGTGGTCCACAAATTTGTGAGACAAAAAAGAGTCTCATACAACTAATGTCAGTTGTATGAGACACAAAATAAAACTTCTCCTCTTATCAAAATTAACTATAACAAACCAGGAGTTTTTTCAATGAAAATGAAAATTTCAAGATGAAGACCATTTGTTTTGGGAAATAAATCCAACCTAAAATAAGTGCCATCGAGGAATATGGTGGGAAGGTAGAGATTCTTTCACGTTTAACTACATGTTTCTAATTTGAGCTTCGGAAACAAAGAACATTTAAGTAAAGCGTAAGTTTTATTCTTTTTAGTCGGCCTACGTAACGATAACTTAGATTAACCAGAATAATGAGCTACCGGATAGACAAAAGAGTGTTGTTCAGGTGGAACCTATCCTCCACTTTTGACTTTGAGGTTACGGATTAGGGGAACTCCTGGAAGAGGGGGGNATGTGCTTAGTTATCTTATGATGAACTAGGTTCTTAGTCATACTAATGGAACTAGTGTTATCACAGAAAATAGGAATGCAACCAACTTCAATACCAAAGTCCATCTACTGCTGTTTGATCCACAGTAATTGAGAGAAGGGGGGGGGGGGGGGGGGGGGGGGGGGGGGGGGGGGGGGGGAGGAACCTACCGAATAGTATGGTCATCGCTCTTGAGGTCGATCTATTGGAAATAACATATCTATCTTTACAAAGGTAGAGGTAAGGTGTGTGTACACTACCCTCCCCAGACATGTATATTGTTGTTGTCCTCGTCGTATCGTTCGTGAGAGTTTCTGCAATGTATCAGAGAACATAGGGTGGGGGTGGTGGAGGGGGCGACGGTGAATTCCATTCAACCATTTTATAAAATTTTGGCAAAATACATAGTTTACTGATGATAGCCTATAATTACGTATTTTAGTCGTTTATTACACTCTAATTTACTGCACTTTAATTGAGTCTGAACTTTAATCGCTAGTGTCTTGTGCTAACTGTGTAGTTTATGCCTTGTATGAGTGATTCCAAGCTATGTAGATGTTATGGCATAAATTCAAGTGATTTAGAGTTTTGAAGTCTGAGTAAAAGCTCAAGGAATTAAGCCGGGATCGTGTATGGGGGTCAACAGAAGATAGTTAGAGCGAACGAAGAATCGAGTATGCATATCGCACACTGTCTCGTAAAATGGATATAGCTTTTTGCTGAGAACTCCATTTGGGCTGAACAATATATGATTGGAAAGCTAACTCAAAGGACCACAATTTTCATGTTTTACGTTTTTTCAAATCCCAAACGGAACAGGGTCAAAAACGCGATTGCAATTGCAACTGCGGAGCTGACGCGGACGGAGACAGAATATAACCCAATTAGCACTGGCTTAGCGCGGCCGCGCTAGTCCAGACGGAAAAACAGATCTGAATGGTACTTTTGAAACTTCAAGACCAATCCCCTCAACCTATAAAAGGTTTTGTTCGTCCAAAGGAGAGAAAAATAAGCTTTTAGGGTTTAGAACAAGGAAAAAAATAAGAGACACAATAGGAGCAAGGCGGAGAATTCTTCTACGAGTTTTTTTTCCTCTTCCTATTTTTCATTATTGGTTATGACTTTTAGTATTATAGTTTTACATACTAAGCTAAATCTTTTAATCTAAGGTTTTGGTGAAATCCATTAGGGATGAATTGGTTGTTATATTAATACAGTTTTGAGTTGGTTATTAATCTCTATTTGTTCAACTATGTTTTGATTTTAATTAATTGAAAGGATCCTCAATTATCCGTTCCTATTTATTATGTATCTTCTTAAGAGAGAGTGCATATTTAGGTAGTCGTCAGAACAACATCATTCCCGGAGTATAGGCGAGAGTCATAATCGAGGGTTTAGAGGTTAGCTTGAGAGAGTGCGTCTAGTAAATTATCATAATTGTTTGAGAGAGATTTATGATAGCTGGAGAGTTCATGATTAATAGAGGCAACTAAGTCAACTCTATAAGAAATATACAACCAAAGAAATCAAAGACGGGGGAAATCATAACTCTAGACCTGCTTAATTTAGTCTCCAACCTTTTATTTCGTTAGTTGATAATTTTACTGCTTTGTAGTATTTGCTAGTTAATTAGTTAGAAATATAAATCGCAATCTTTATAATTTAGAAAATTGTTCAATCTTGTCTTTGTGGTGATATTAAACAGATACAGCTAAGCCTTAGTTCTCTGTGGGATTCGACTCCGGACTTTTTAGATCGGATTATATTTGCAGCGACCGCTTATCCTTTTTAGGACTAGATTTGGGTGTGATCAAATTTTGGCATCGTTGCCGGGAAACTAACGGTGCAGTTGTAGCTGTATTATTGCTAGTGTTCAAGTTTGAGCTTTTATTTTATTTTTTTGTGTTTTTTTATAACTGTTGATTTAAGAAATATGAGACCTTCAAATTATGAGTATTTAGGTGTAGATAATTCTACTATTGATCTCCATACGTATTGTGAAGGAAACCACCTGTGGCAAAATATTCAAAACGTTCGTAAGAGCGATTTATGTTCACCAACTTAATCTTATTTGTGGAATGTGTGTGATGTGTGTGGTGGTAAAAATAGTCACCTTCATGGTTGTGCTCATATTTCTTATTTCCCCCAATCCCTTATTATGATGGTTCTACCTTTTCTTGTGAAGTTAATAGGAACAAAGAACCTGGGAGTGCGGACCTGAAGGAGATCAAAGATATGCTAAAGTGTCTTATTGAACAAAAAAATGAGAAACAATTGCATATAGAAAGGCAAGAGGCAACTATTCACAAGTTGGAGGCTCAATTGAGTCAAGTGGTTGAAGCTTTTAATGCTCAATAAGCCAATATTGAGGATAACAGCCAAGAAGAGCATGAATTTGAGGTGTTAATTAAGGATGTCAGAGTAGAACATCAACAACCTAGCCAACTACAATTTGAGGATGTTAATGTTGAAGAAGTGAGACTAGATCTAGCAAAGGACTTGGAGGATATAAATTTTGTTGACTCAAGTATCATTGATGTTGAGGATGTTGAAAATCCTGAAGTTCATGTGTTTGAGCGCATTGGTCCACACTCCAAGCATTTTTCCACATTGTGTTTGGATAATGATATAGAAATAGAGTCATCCAAACCAATTGAAGAGTCAAGGAATGAGGAACAAGGTGCATATATTCTGGAATTCTTCTTGCTAAAAAGTCAGGATTACATACTTCATACGAAGGCCAAGGAGTGCAGAATATTATATTATTTCTTTGGGCCAGTTAGATTCATTCCACCGCCCCAAGAGCATAATCATAAGCTTGAAGAAAAATTTGGGGTTCAATTCATAAGCTTGAGGTGGAGGCAAAAAGTGATTCACGTCGTGCTGCAACGTTAAATCAAGCGCTTGTTGGGAGGCAACCCAGCTTTATGTTTTTTTTTATTATATTATTTTTGTAGTATCGAATTTTGATTTTCTAGGATCATGGAAAGCAAAACGACTGGAAGGATGCAACATCAAACCAAATGGTTGGAACTAAGTGTGAGGTACCCGCACGAAGGACCAAGCTTGGGGGAAATCTGAGTATCCCATGAGCCGTTAGTGCTTCAGCCTTTGGCCTACCAGGGAGTCTCTTTTACTCTTGTATTAGTTATGGTGTACATTGGGGACAATGCACAATTTTAAGTATGGGGTGAGGAGATTTTTGGGTGACTTTCTATGCTATTTTAGTTGTGTTAGTTTAATTAAATTATATATATATATATATATATATATATATATATATATAACTTTAAATTGAATTAAAAGTAATTTAATATATATAGTTTAATATGATACTTAATATGATCTACTTAGTGCATAGTACAACGTAAGTATGTATGTATATATATATATATATATATATAT